>APFE030317472.1:202784-274237 GCA_000404065.3 Pinus taeda | reverse complement strand
GTTATCCATCAAGATTGTGATTTCATTAAATTCCTACAAAATTTTACTGAAATTAAACTAAAAAACCCACCAAAACACTTCCACGAAATCTTAATAAAAACAACTATAATATATATTAATTTTAAATTTTTTATTATTAATTTTTTTAATAAATAATTATAATTACCACAAAAATTATATTAGACAAAACATTTAAACATTACACTACATACCATACTTACATAACAGGCAATGAACTGCACCAGTCACAAACAACTGGCGACGATGATGAAGAAGCAGTAGCCAACAATGGTGATAAACTGGGGGAATTTTGTCATGTCATGTCATGCGTCAAAATTGCATGTGGGTAGTTTTAAAAGGGTGGGTTCCTGCGGTGAAATCCGATTCGATTTTTTATCTTTAGTTTAAATTATTTCACAAGGGTCCTTTGGACTTCAAGGATTTCGGTGTTGAGATCGCGTTGGACTTTTTATTATTATTTCAAAAGATCGAAGACTGGGATGGACTTCAAGAAATTAGGTAATCATAATTAGCAAGTGCGTCTTCAATGACTGACTTATTTACCAGCAATCAATTCCTACTTCAAAGGGGCGATTGATATAACCTTTGTGATGATGACCATCTGAATGAAAGGGAGTCCATTCGGTTGTTGGAAATTAATTTCAACTACAGCATCAGTTGAGAAGAAATCGCAAATCGCGTCTCATCGCAAATTTCATTTATCCCTTCGCCTGTCCTCCGCATATCGACCCGATGCGATGCGATCACAGATCGTAGATCGCAAGTTTCGCCCTGTACACGTTGAGCCTTTCCTTTTGTTTTCTGCAATGCAATATCATCGCACATCGTAGATCGGCCATTTCTCACTTTCTCTCATTCTCACGATAACGTTTTGCGATGCGATCCCACCGCTCATCTACTGATCTGATGACCCATATTTGTTCTCGTCAAAAGCACGCCACCACCATACTGCATTTATGCATTTTACCTATTTGTGTTCCCAAGGAAGAAAGTTGGCTTTGCGCCATAACTGCTCACCAACAACATTAAAGAAAAGCATGGCGGAGAAGGAAAGAACCAGCCTCAAGCCGTCCGCAGCATTTATCAATTACAAGTTTCCATACAACCAACTCAAGAATTACAGCTGAGACTCTGTCAGAGAGTTAAAGCGGTTGATGGACTGTTATGAACCCTAATGCACTATATATGTGTAGACACAGTAGTATAGAAGTATGAGAGGAGGTAATGCACAACAGTGTAGAGAGAGAATTCCTTTCGTTGTGGAACTGAAGCGTTCTTGTTTGTAATCCCTCTGTTTAGAGGAAGACTATTTTGTAAACAACATTTTTTAATACAAGCTTTAATTGTGTGTTAAAGATCTTGTGTTTGTTTTCAGAATTTTAGCAGGAAAATATCCAACAAGTGGTATCAGAGCGTTGTTCTCTGGTCTTTTGTGTTTTGGTATTTTAGCAGATAAAATATCCAACAAGTGGTATCAGAGCATTGTTCTCTAGTCTTTTGTGTTTTGGTATTTTAGCAGATAAAATATCCAACAAATGGTATCAGAGCTAGTCTAGGCACTCAGTGAGTCAAAAACAGAGTTTGTTTTTCACTGTAGGAGCTATAAGAAGTTTATTGAGCAAAGAAATTTTTATTTTGCTTGTTTTAATTAGACAGTCGGTATCTCTTATTTACTTATACAAGTTAAGATGGCAGATGCTGGAACTGGTTTGACAAATTCCGAACTACCACAGTTTAATGGGAAAAATTACAGTTATTGGTCCATAACAATGAAAGCATTGTTTGCTTCTCAAGGAATATGGGAGCTGGTTGAAACTGACTATGTTGAACCTGCAGATGTAACAACATTGGCTACTTTAACAGTAGCAGAAAGAGACCAGTTGAAGAGCGACAGGAAGAAGGATGCCAAAGCCCTCTTTTTTCTCTTCCAATAACTACATCAAAGTGTTTTTCCACGGATTGCAACAGCAACAAAATCCAAGGAGGCATGGGATATTCTCAAAATTTCCTATCAAGGCATGGAGAAGGTGAAGACTGCAAAGTTGTAGATGTTGAGGAGAGACTTTGAAACACTCAGCATGAAGGAATCTGATACAATAGATTCATTCTTCACTCAGGTTATTCGGTTGATAACCCAAATAAGATCTCATGGTGAGATTCTTGAAGAAAGAAGGATTGTAGAGAAGATCTCGAGAAGTTTACCCTCAAGGTTTGAATATATTGTGGTAGCAATAGAAGAAACAAAGGATATCTCACAGTTCATAGTAGATGAACTGAGTGCTTCTCTGATGTCTCATGAACACAAACTGGGCAGAGGAATAGATTCCTCTCTTGAGCAAGCATTCAAGACTCGGATGTCTTTTGGCCAAGGAAAAGGTCGAGGCAGAGAAAATAGCAGAGGTCGAGGAAGAAGCCAAAACAAAGGAAAATATAATCTTTCAAGCACAAACAGAAGGAGCTGGAATCAGAACCAAGATGAAGGTTCAGGAAAAAAGCAAGCTCATGGACAAAGGTATGACAAATCCCAAGTCCAATGTCATTATTGTAAGAAATATGGGCATTATGCCAATGAATGTAGGAAAAAACAAAATGACATGAATAGTAGAGAGAATGCTAATTTTGCAAATGAAGAAGATAAGAATCCAAATAATGTGTTGTTAACATGTAACACTGCACAAGACAAACAATAAGATTTTTGGTTCTTAGACTCAGGCTGTAGTAATCACATGACTAGAAATACTGCAATGTTTGCCAATCTGGATGAAAATGTGAAATCTGAGGTAACAACAGGAACTGATAGTAAAATACCTGTCAAGGGTAAAGGTAGAGTCAGTATCCGAGCAAGAAGTGGAGAACAAATGATTGTGCCAGAGGTATACTATGTACCTGGTTTGAAATGTAATATTTTGAGCATTGAACAACTCATTAACAAAGGTTACAATGTGTTCTTCAAAGATGATATGTGTACAATCAGAGATATACCTCTAAGTAAGAAGATCATTTCACATGTGCAGATGACCAACAATAGAATGTTTACTCTCAAACTCACGGCAGATTTGAAGGAAGGAAGAACTATGGCAGCTGTAACACAATAAGTCTTTCAGGAACAAGTGAAAGATGAGAATTGGTTGTGGCACTTGAGATTTGGACATCTCAATTTCGGAGGCTTGAATCTGTTGTATAGAAAGGGAACGGTAAAGTGATTGACATTGATCGAGAAACTGGACAGCCTTTGTGAAGGCTGCATCTTGGGCAAGCAACACAAAGAAAGATTTCCAACAGGAAAGAGTATAAGGGAAAAAGCACCCTTGGGAATTGTTCACTCTGATGTGTGTGGACCAATGCAAATACCATCATTTGCTGGAAATAAGTATGTTTTAACTTTCATTGATGATTGCACCACAAAGACATGGGTGTATATGTTGAAACACAAAAGTGAAGTGTTTGAGAAATTTTTCCACTTCAAAACTCTTGTTGAGAAGCAGTGTGGACATTATATCAAAGTGCTCAGAACAGATAGAGGAGGAGAATACATCTCCAAAGACTTTCTGCGTTTTTGCAGAGAGAATGGCATACAAAAGCAGTTCACCACGAGGTATACACCTCAGCAAAATGGTGTTGCCGAAAGAAAGAATAGAACCATTCTTGACATGGTTAGAAGTATGTTGAAGGAAAAACACTTGCCGCATGAGTATTGCACAGAAGCTGTCACTTGCGCAGTTCACATCTTGAATAGATGCCCAACTAAAGTTGTCATGAACAAAATACGAGAAGAAGCATGGAGTGGTCAAAAGCAAACTGTCACTCACATGAGAGTATTCGGTTGTGTAGCATATGCACATGTACCGGATCAGCTAAGGAAGAAGCTTGACAATAAGGGGGAGAAGTGTGTCTTTGTTGGCTACTGTGATGAGTCAAAAGCATACAAACTCTATAATCCATCCACCAAGAAATTGATAGTAAGCAGAGATGTACAATTCATTGAAGATGAAGCTTGGGATGGAAGCTTAGAGAAGAGAGTGAATGTGAAGACAATTGTGTCTCACGAAGAAGAAGAGGAAGGAACAACAACAAATAATCCTTCCTTGGTGGCTCCTCCTCCACCATAGAAAGTACAACAAACCACACCACAAGCTGGAATTCGAACAACCTTGAGAGTCAACGAAGTGCTTCTCCAAGCACATCATAGGAATTAGAAATACGCTCAAGTTCGGATGGAACTTCAAGCACACCAAGAAGACCAAGATTCAAAAATGTGAATGAGATTTATGAACAAGGAGAGGTAAGTAACTATACCAGTTTGAATTCATTATTCGCTCTGTATTGTCATGTTGATGACCCTGTTCATTTTGAAGATGTTATAAATGAAGATAAATGGATTGAAGTAATGAATGAAGAAATTGGTGAAATTGAGAAGAGTAAAACATGGGAGTTAGTGGACCTCCCTGAAGGCAAAGATGCCATTGGAGTTAAGTGGGTCTATAAGACCAAAAGCAATGCTGAAGGCAAGATTGACAAGTACAAACCAAGACTTGTTGTGAAAGGCTACAAGCAGCAACAAGGAAAGGACTATGATGAAACCTTTGCAAGGATGGAAATGGTAAGAACAGTGCTGCCTATTGCGGCACAAGACAAATGGAAGATTTATCAGATGGATGTTAAATCTGCATTCCTAAATGGAGTGTTAAAAGAAGAGGTTTATGTTGAACAACCTCCAGGCTATGAAGTTGAAGGCCAAGAGCATAAAGTCTGCAAACTGAAGAAGGCTCTTTATGGGTTGAAGCAAGCTCCAAGAGCATGGTACATCAGAATAGATTCTTATTTGATTGAGAACGGGTTTGATAAGTGTGATGATGAACGCACACTCTACATAAAATAGAATGATGGTAAGATTCTTATTGTTGTTTTATATGTAGATGATTTGATTTTAACTAGCAATGATGCTACTCTCATTGCTGATTTTAAAGCAGTCATGAAAAGTGAATTTGAAATGACTGACTTGGGCTTCTTAAGATATTTTCTTGGAATTGAAGTAGACCAAAGTGAAAATGGTGTTTTCATTTCTCAAGTTAAATATGTAGAAGCAGTGTTGAAGAGATTTGACATGCAGAACAACAAGGCAACTGTGACTCCAATTGTAATGGGGTTGAAATTGACCAAAGAAGACAGTAGCAAGGATTTTGAATCAAAATTGTACAAGAGCATAGTTGGCAGCCTTATGTACTTAACTGCAACTAGACAGGGCATTATGCATGCTGTGAGTTTAATCTCCAGATTTATGGAAAGACCGAAAGAGACTCATTGGCATGCAGCCAAGAGGATTCTAAGGTATGTGAATGGAATGAAGGGGTTTGGTATTTTATACTCCCCCTCTGAAAGTTTCAAGTTGATAGGTTACACTGACAGTGATTGGGCTGGAAGTGTTGATGATAGGAAAAGCACATTGGGGTATGTGTTTCATATGGGATCGGGAGCAATCTCATGGGCTTCCAAGATGCAACCAGTTGTGTCTTTGTCAACAGAAGAGGCATAGTATGTGGTAGCAACAACAGCAACATGCCAAGTAGTGTGGCTGAGAAGAGTTCTCAGAGATTTGTGTCATGAAAAAGAAAATGGCACAACCATTTACTGTGTCAATAGCTCGGCAATAACATTGTGTAAAAACTTTGTTTTTCATAAAAGGACAAAGCACATAGACACCAAATTTCACTTCATACGTGAATTGGTTAACAATGGTGAGATTGTTCTACAGCACTAGAGATAAGAGAATCAGTTAGCTGACATCTTGACAAAACTATTGGGAAAGAAAAGACTTGATCATTTTAGGAAATGCCTGGGTATGCAGAAAAACCCAGCAGTTGAAATTAAGGGGGAGTGTTGGAAATTAATTCCAACTACAGCATCAGTTGAGCAGAAATCGCAAATCACATCTCATCGCAAATCGCATTTATCCCTTCGCCTATCCTCCGCACTGCGACACGACGCGATGCGATCGTGCGACACGATTGTAGACCACAGATCGCAAGTTTCGCCTGTACGCATTGAGCCTTTCCTTTTGTTTTCTGCGATTGCGATACTGCGACGCAATATCATCACACATCGCAGATCGGCCATTTCTCACTTTATCTCATTCTCATGGTAAAGTTTTGCGATGTGATCCCGCCACTCATCTACTGATCTGACGGCCCATATTTTTTCTCGTCAAAAGCACGCCACCAACATATTGCATTTACGAATTTTACCTATTTGTGTTCCCAAGGAAGAAAGTTGGCTTTGCGCCATAACTGCTCACCAACAACATTAAAGAAAAGCATGGCCAAGAAGGAAAGAACCAGCCTCGAGCCGTCCGCAGCATTTATCAGTTACGGGTTTCCATACAACCGACTCAAGAATTACAGTTGAGACTCTGTCAGAGAGTTAAAGCGGTTGATGGACTGTTATGACCCCTAATGCACTATATATGTGTAGAAACAGTAGTATAGAAGTATGACAGGTAATGCACAACAGTGTAGAGAGAAAATTCCTTTCGTTGTGGAACTTAAGCGTTCCTGTTTGTAATCCCTCTGTTCAGAGGAAGACTATTTTGTAAACAACATTTTTTAATACAAGCTTTAATTGTGTGTTAAAGATCCTGTGTTTGTTTTCGGAATTCTAGCAGAAAAATATCCAATAATTGGTATCAGAGTGGTGTTCTCTGGTCTTTTGTGTTTTGGTATTTTAGCAGATAAAATATCCAACAAGTGGTATCAGAGCGTTCTTCTCTGGTCTTTTGTGTTTTGGTATTTTAGCAGATAAAATATCCAACATTGGTGACATTGTAAATTAATTTGTGAATCATAAGGTTCCTGCTATTGTGAAGTTTGTAAGCGGTGTAGGTTAGGTATATAGTGGCAGCCAGTTATATTTGGTCCTGATTCTGTTTAGGATAACTCTCACCTCATTTTCCTAGATTTAAAAAAAAAAACAAAAACAAAAAAAACATTAAATATAATGCGATTGATATTTATAAATTTATATTATTTTTATATATTAGTAGTTTATATAAAAATAGAAATAATGTTAAATTTTATATATTAATTACATTAGTAAGTATGGTTGTACGAGTTACAAGAATTTGAGTCAAATAATTAATTATAATTGAAAAATTAATGAATTTTAACTATAATTGTAATAGAAATATTTTTCGGAAAAAATCACATTAGAAGAATTTTTGTCGACGCGTTTAATATAATTGTAATATTAAATATATTTATGTAAATATTAATATTGACAATAATATTAAGATATATTGTTAAATTAATATTAGCATGTCAATACTAACATTATTACATTAATATTAGTATTAAATAATAATACTAGTACTAATAATAATAATTTTATTGACATTAGGGCTATTAATATTAATATAGTAATAACAATATATTATTGTTAGGATTATATTCAATTACATAATAACAATATATATTTTGTTAGTATTAATATTAATACTATTTAACTTTATTAATATTAATATTAAACATTTTTAGGCCTTAATTATGACCAATTAAGGTTGACCATGCTTGATTATAATTGAAAATGGTCTGGTTAGGTTGAGTAAGGATGACTATTGTTGACTATACTAGACTTATGGCTAACCAAGTTAGATAATGGTAAATTATTAATAATATATTCAATCATATAATAATAATCACAATATAGTCAATCTTATTATTATTATTATTATTATTAAACAATTGACTATGGTAAACTTAGTGTTGACCAAGTAGAATAGATAGTGATGTGTGTATTGTTAAGTCACTCCATGATGTGAAGGTCATTGATTCAAAACTCTGTGGGCAAAAATCCAGTCATGTTTGGAGTTGTTGTGGCTTAGGTCATGTGCCATCCCTGAGTGATTTTGACTGCTTAGATGACAACTTAGATGCCCCTCACTGATGGTTTCTCAATCCCAGGTTAAGCTCGTAGTCATCTCTAGAGGACACATACAATTTGGATATATATATATAATATATAATATATAAATATTATCAACAAAGGTTGACCTTGGTTGATTGAGGTTGACAATGTTTGACTATTAGACGTCCATGGTGTCTATAATTGAATAGGATTAATATAGTTAAACTTAATTGTTATTATTATAGTCAACTTTATTGTTATTAATAATAATTTTGTAGAGTTTACCATACTTACAGAATGTCAAATATTCATATTATATTCAATCATATCGTAATAATAAAATAGTCAGCCATAATAATAATAATAATAATAAACCTTATTAATAGTGATATTATTATTAATAAACATTATTTAGATCTTGATTGTGACTCACAAAGGTTGACCCTGGTTTTCTAAGTTTTATAATGTTGGACTTACATTAGTCTTATGTCAACAGTGGTTGACTATAATTGAACATGGTCGACTTCAATTGACTCAGGAGAAATATGAGTGAAAAAGTTTGACTATTGTTAAATATGGTAAGCAGAGGGTTGACCAAGTTTGATCATGGTTACCTATTTCAAAATTGTGTATAAAGGTTGAATTTATTTGACTATGTTTGACTAATGCAGTCAACTATGTTTAAATATTAATATTAATCAATAATATTAATAGTTGATTATGTTTGATCGAAGTTAAAGACTATGGACTCTCAAACATAGTCAAGCATAGTCAACATAATTATTAAATATAGTTGACTAATTTCGTAATGGCATATTGCCACATTTGGTATATTTATGTACATTTCAATGTCACTATATTAATATTTTATTATTATTATTATTATTCAACTTGATTAATATTAATGTTTTTATTATTAAATATTTTTTAAATCTTGATTGTGGCCAATAAAGAATCACTTTAGTAGACTAAGGTTGACAATGTTTGACTTTGGTCAACCATCACTCTCTATAATTATATATGGTTGAGTTACATTAAGTAAGGATGATAGTGAATGAAAAATATTAACTATGATTAAATATGGTAAACAAAGGCTTCACCAAATTTGAAAATACTCAAATTTTTGGATATTAAGTTCAGGTGTAGGGTGCTCATGATCGCTCATGATTTCTCGGTGGAGGCAGTTCGGTAGTGTGTAGAATGAATTCTTATGTGCATTCTTTTCACTCATCCATAAGTTGATTAAGCATGTGCAATTATCACATCCACATGAGAAGCTCATCCATCCTTTCATTTCTCTTAAATAACACTTCACCAATAGAGGTCGATGCTTTGAAATATTGATTTTGTTAATCACTAATAGTACCCAGATTAGAGACTTAATTAAATATAGATGCCACGACATCTGAATTATAATTTTTTTCTCTTTCATCTACAACCTCCTATTCAATATCATCAATTTCTTATTAAATGACCATTGGAATGTGGACGTGATATTTATCGATAAAGGCATTGGGTCTAGCCTATTCTTAGGAACCATTGAGGGCACCACAACCCCTCGCACCCCTCCCAAAGTGTTGCGACTCTAGACGCTTCAAAAAAACCAAGGAATCTCTTGATGTAGACTAAAGGTGAAGAAAAGCTAGCTAACAATAGAGGGATGGGAGACAACACAAATCGAAAGGAGGGAGAGGTTAAGGAGAACACAATGAGGGAGCGAACTCCAGTGTTAGAAATAAGAGATAAGTGAGAAGTTGAATGCATCGAGAAGGTGTCTGGAAATAATATACCAAAGGGAGTATAATAAAGAACAACGTAAGAAACATGAAAGAGAAATGATGATACTACATTTAGCAATCCAATTGTGCTTAATGAAGGGTTGTGGCAATGCTAGCTTTAGAGACCTAATGGGGCTAGCCCACGTGGTCCCGTTGTCGCTCCTTTCCACCTGTTGTTGTACTGTCAGTTGATATTTATGTTAACCACATTTTGGATAGATATAAATTGATTTTCAATGTGGGCTCAATTAATAGGTTTTTATGGTAAGGTACATTGGCTGTATGTGGAGTGGACACATGTACCGTGTTGGAATTCTAAATCCCGCCTTGGTATAGGATTTTTGCCACCCTTGCATTCATTTGGTTTTGTGTTACTTCCGCTTCCTCCGTTTGCGAGCTCTCGGCGACTTGGTGATTTCACAATGATGCTCTTCTGTGATGCTTCGTATTTGTTTGAAGCTTGTTTCTCTGGTTCTCTGCGACACGAGTTGTTAGTCTGCAAGTTTCGATGAGGGTTGTTTTAGTTGGTCCAGGGTTTTGTTGCTCCGAGTCTGTTGAGATGCATGCTCGCGGCGGTATTCACGGCTGCATTTGTTCGAATTATGTTGTGGAAGTGTCTCGGCCGTCTACGGAACTATGGAAACCTGGTAAGATTTTTTTCTCTGCTTGTGTTTAGACTATCACTGAGTTTTCTGTTGTCGATTTTTTTATGGGTCTCTGGCTCTGTGCGTCCTCTGCTTGATTTGTTATCTGGGCTTTCACTACTGTTACCTCTGTGTGTCGGTTTATGAGAATGTGGTTCTCGGTCTCATTCTACAACAATGGTTCAGCTCATGCATGGTCTCGGAAAACCAATGGTGTCGCTCTTCGTCGATTCCTCCGTGAATGCAACTTGTAAGCTTTCCTTCTCTCCTATTTCGTTTTACCTGTTCCTCTTTCTGGCTCTCACGTCTTCGGCTTCTTGTGAGCAGGAAAACAATCTAAGTTTGTAATGGTCATGGCTCCTCTGGTAGGTAAGCAGAACCAATGTTGTTTTTGATTATTCAAAACAAAATTTGTTTTGAATTCCTGTATTTTCCTTCCACTGTATTTTGACTCTCGTCCTTTGGTTTCTCTTGCAGGTGAAGCGATCGAGGGTTTCGGTGCTTGGACCTCCAACTATTCCGAGGGAATTCCGAGTAGCATTGTTCTATTTACCTGTAGTTTGTTTGCCTGAGTCTTTTGGCGTATTGTTTGGTTTGGTTGTTGGCCTCGAGCCACTGTTTATGTTTGGTCCTGTTGTTATACAGCGTCTCTATCGAGTCAAAGGAGTGGGTTTGGGAATTTGTGGGACTTTTGATTTATGCTGATAATGGTTACAGTTCCCCAAATCCGTGAACTGGTTCGTTCTTAAGTTTTTAAATACATAATGTAAATAGAAAATAACTTGATGACTGTATGTGATCTTCTGGAATTGAATTTTTGGTTATGCTTTTAAAATTCGCATACCTGGCTTTTATGGTGGTTGTCCTCTGCACTGTAACAGCAAACTCTGATTTTTTTCGTATATAGAAATTTTTTATGGACGATTCCTGGTTGCGTGTTTGGTTCTCTGTTGGTGTTTCCTGTAGATGAACGCTGTTACTCCTTCTCTGAGTTTAACGAACTTTGCTTTCTGATGTTTCCCTTGATTATTTAAATTCTGTTACCATGCATTTATGACATTCACACAGTAATTCAATATAAAAAATACTTAGAAATGAATAGGACGCTATGAGAATATGTGTACAAAAAAATTTGTATATTTTTTCTCAATACTTCTCTCTCAGTCCGAACCCCTGTATTGTGCTTTGTTTCACTATTTAATAGCACTGTTACAAACTGCTCTAACTGTTGTTAGTTTGCTCAATTTGTTCAATTAGTTACAACAATTATTTTCCATACGGAACTTTGTCTGATTTCTAGTACATTTTCTTTTCATGCCTTTTTCAACAGTAACTTAACTATTTGAAAACAATGACTCTAATCTTATTATTGCTACTCCTAATTACAACTTATTACTGTAATATTTAAGTAACTTGATAAAAGAAAAGGAAACAACAAAAAAACAAGCATGTTTCCAACTAAATGAATCAATCTCTCTGTCATCTTTAGAAACCATATTCCCTCACTATTGTCTTTGCCCTGTGAGCTAGATTCTCCTGCATCAGGCTCCCGAGGTAAAAGAAATACATGGCTCCATTCCATGAGCTCCTCCACCGAATAGCCAGCCTTTCGTATCTATGTCGGGTCGAGCCATGAGCTATCCTCCATTGGACAATCTCTCCACTTGACGAGATATTGCAGATATTCCTTCCTACGTGTCTTCTTGGCTACCTGTGTGCTGAGAATTCCTTCAATGTCATGGGATTGAGCCGAAGGCATATTCTTCATCCAAGAACCGTCTCTAACTTGGGTCCCCGTTCTGGTTGTACCGCACTGTCTTCCTCTGCTTGGGCGGTATATGGGAACAGATCCGCCACATTGAAAATAGGTGATATGCCTATATTAAGTGGCAGTTGAATTTCATAGGTGTTGGCTAAGAATTTACGCAAGATCTTGCAGGGACCAATTTTTTTAAACTTAATTTATTATATGTACCCTTAGGAAACCATTCCTTGCACAAGTGCGCGAGGACCTCATCTCCGACATTGAATTGTACTTCCCTTCGCCTTGAATATGCTTGCTGCTTGTATTTCTGTACGTTGTCTTGCAATTTTAATTTTACTTGTTCATGTAGTTCGCTTATTGCTTCGGCAAAATCTTCTCCATCTGCACTTCTTCGTTCTAACTATCCTAAATATCGCAACTTATGTATTCCCGAGGGTGCATGCCGTACAAGATTTGGAAAGTGCTATGTCCGGTGCTACAATTGGGCGAATCGTTATAAGAAAATTCCACCTGTGCGAGAGCACGATCCCATAATCGTGAATTTTCCCCAGTCAAACTCCGTAATAAATTTCCCAAACTCCTGTTCACCACTTTTGTTTGCCCATCAATCTGCGGATGATACGCAGAGTAGAAATTCAGTTGCGTGCCCAACTTTTTCCAGAAGGTGCGCCAAAAGTGTCCTGTGAATTTTACATCTCTGCAAAAATGATAGAATTGGGTAGGCTATTTAATCTAACAACTTCCGTGAAAAACAGGTGAGCTACATACGTGGCATCACTAGTTTTCTGGCAAGGAATAAAATGAGCCATTTTTTAAAATCTATCTACTACCACCATCACTGAATCATACCCCCACTGTGTCCTAGGCAGTCCCAAGACAAAGTCAATGTTGATTGAGTCCCATGGCCTGCTCAAAACAAGTAGTGGCATGTAAAGTCCGGTATTCTGACTATGTCCTTTCGCCATTTGGCAGACTCTACACCTGTTCACATATTGTTGGATATCCCTGCGCATTCTGCGCCAATAATAAAAGTGTCTGAGCTATTCCAAAGTTTTGTCTATGCCAAAATGATCGGCTAGACCACCACTATGTTTTTCCCGTACAATATTTTCTCTCATTGAACAGTCCAGGATACATAACTGTCCACCTTTGAACAATAGTCCTTCTTGCAAATTATAGTCCAACCATGGACTTGTATTCCTCAAGACAAGACTTTGGCATGC
Organism: Pinus taeda; assembly: GCA_000404065.3. Lineage (NCBI taxonomy): Eukaryota > Viridiplantae > Streptophyta > Pinopsida > Pinales > Pinaceae > Pinus > Pinus taeda. Next base: position 260,910 of record APFE030317472.1, on the reverse strand, counting down.
TTCAAAGGCTTCTTTGAAGTCTATGTCGGTCTGGTATAAATCCTTTAGATGTTTGAATCCCATCACCTGTATTCTGCTTGAAGCATCTGCCACTTTATTGGCCTGCCCGCTAATGTGCTTTAGCATGAAGGTGAAACTCTGCAACTATTGTACCCATTTGGTGTGCTTATGGTTCAACTTGTGTTGTTGCATTACATATTGTAATGCCGAATTATCAGAAAATAATACAAACTCGTTGCCCAGTAGGTAGTGTGTCCAATGCATTAAAGCTTGGACCATGGTATAAAATTCCTTGTCATAGGAGGAGTATTTCTGCCTGCTTTCATTTAATTTCTCACTAAAGAATGCCACTGGTTTATCTTTCTGACTAAGCACAATGCCAATAGCTATCCCACTTGCCTCACATCGAACCTGAAAAAGTTTGTTGGATTCGGGTAGTCTCAAGATTGGTCTCTCCGTAATCTCCCATTTCAAAATCTGAAAGCTGTCCTCTGCTGCACTGGTCCAACAAAAAGGCTGACTAGCCTTCTTGATGGTGTCTAGCATTGGTGCACATATTTCACTGAAATTTCTAACAAACTTCCTATAAAAACTTTCCAATCCGTGAAAGCTACGTACCTCAAACAAGCTCTTAGGTGATGGCTAGTTGATGACTGCTGCGATCTTTTCTGGATCCATCTTCAATTCATTTTCTGCGACTACAAACCCCAAATAAACCAGTTCCTTCTGAAGGAAAGTACATTTTTTTAAATTGATCAGCAGTTTGTTCTGCTGTAATTTCTCTAGCACTCTTCGAACATGCTAAAGGTGTTCTCCCTTCATTTTGATGAAAATTAAAATATCATCAAGATAAACTATCACAAACTTGCCAATAAATTCTTTTAACATTTCATTCATCAACCTCATAAAAGTACTAGGAGCGTTGCTGAAACCAAATGGCATGACTAGCCACTCGTACAACCCTTCATTGGTTTTGAAGGTTGTTTTCCATTCATCTCCCTCTCTGATTCTGATCTGATGATATCCACTCTTCAGATCAATCTTCGTAAAGTAGGCTGCTCCATTGAGACAATCCATCATGTCATCCATTCCGGGTAGGGGAAATCTATACCGAATAGTGATTCTATTGATGGCTCGTGAATCCATACACATCCGCCATTCTCCTCCCTTCTTAGGTGCGAGTACTGTTGGTACCACAGAAGGGCTCAAACTTTCTCTGATCATTCCCTTATCAAGCAACTCTTGCACCTGTTTACGAATATCTTCATTGTCTTTCGGGCTCATTCTATATGATGCCTTGTTCGATAGACTTGCTCCAGGTATGAAATCGATATGATGGCTAATGCTCCTTCTGGGAGGCAACTTATCTGGTAAATCATCAACCATAATGTCCTTAACTTCTTCCAAGAACTCTTGAATCTTTGTAGGCAATTCTGACTTTTCTGTGCTTAGTGATATTGCTTTTGTCCTTCTTACAACCGCATAATTCATCTCGTTTTCTTCAATCTGCTTAACAAACTATTTTCCTCCTATGAACAATGGTTTCATTCCACTTCATTCTGCTGCATCCTCCTCCTTGATGGGTATAAGCGTATGTTTGAATCCATCTTTCACAAATGTGTAATAATTCGTTTTCCCATCATGTGTCACCTTCCGGTCATACTGTCACGGTCTCCCTAGCAGTATATGGCATACGCCCATTGGCATAATATCACAGGAAACTTTGTCTTGGTATTTGCCAATGTGAAATTCAACCTCACATTATTCATCGACTAATAATTGGTGGCCTTTCTGTAGCCACGACACCTTGTAAGGTGTGGGATGTTTAAGCTGCTTTAATCCCTGTTTCTCCACCATCTCAGTGGAAAATAAGTTATCTGTACTCCCGCTGTCTATGATTAATTTACAACACTTCCCATGTGATTTGCAAACTGTTCCGAACAGTGCCTTTCGCTGGTTCTGCTCTGCCATCTCCTTTGCTGGCTTCAAAAACACTTTGTTTAAAACTAATGCCTCTCCTGTTTCTACCACATTTTCTACTTCCTGGGGCTGTGCTTTAGCTTCCTCAGGCTACGCAACAAATGCTCCCCTCTGGCTAGCATGCTCGCCTTCCGGGCATTCGAAGGATCTGTGCCCCCACTTATGGCACCTATAGCACTGGACATTTGTCCCTCTTTCGTGACCATTTCCTCCTCGCTGCTGATATGGCCGACCTCCTCTAGTGCTATCTCCCTTCTCTGTTGTCCCTGAAGCTCTGGAGTTGCTGCCTTGCTCGCTGTTAGTAGCAGTTATTCCTCTGCCATAGGACTATCCCCGTCCTCTACCATTTCATCGTCCTCTCCTATTGTTCTGTTTCCTGTTAATTTTTTATTCAGCCTTTATAACACTTTGAAAGGATTCTTCTATATTTTGTGGAGAGAGAATACTTATCTCATCCAGTATTTCCATCCTCAAGCCATTCACATATCTCATTGTCTTCTCTAGAGTTTCATCAGTATAACCAGCCCGCAAATTTACACGATAAAACTCCTCTGTGTATTCCTTTATGGTCATCCCTTTTTGCCTTAAATTTTGCACTCGTCGATAAAGTTCGACCTGATAGTCTTTAGGCAAAAACCTGCTCTTCAGTTTTTCCACCATTCTTGGCCACTTCTTTATCGGTAGCTTGTTCATCCTCTTCCTATCCGCTTGGACACTATCCCACCATAAAGCAGTGTGTCCTTTTAACTTGGTTGCAGCAAATCTAAGTCTTTTGTCCTCATCATCTCTTCGTTTTCAAAATACTTATCTAACTCACTTATCCAATCCAGCAGAACATCTCCGAATAGAATGCCATCATAGTTAGGGATCTCAGGTTTGGGTTTGCTGCTGGCTAATAGTACTGATCTCAACAGTTTTATCTGCTGGGCTTCTTCCTTTGATCCTTCCGTAGCAGTTGCTTCTTCTTCTTCACTATCATCCCCAAGTTCTAGTTCTCTTCTCCTTCCTGCCTCTACTGCTTCTAAGCGAGTAGTAAGGACTCTCAACTCTTCTGTCAAGCCCTTGTCTACTCCTCTGCGCACACCTCTTCCACGTCCCCGTCTTTGAACTTCCATATTCTATTTTTGTTTTAATTTCCTGCTCTGATACCACTTGATGGGACCAGCCCATGTGATCTCGCCGTCGCTCCTTTCCACCTATTGTTGTACCATCAGTTGATATTTATGTTAACTGGATTTCGGATAGATATAACTTGATTTTCAATCTGGGCTCAATTAATAGGTTTTTACGGTAAGGTACATTGGCTGTATGTGGAGTAGACACCTGTACCGTGTTGGAATTCTAAATCCTGCCTTGGTATAGGGTTTTCGCCACCCTTGTGTTCATTTGGTTTTGTGTTACTTCCGCTTCCTCTGTCTGCGAGCTCTCGGCGACTTGGCGATTTCACTTTGATTCTCTTATGTGATGCTTCATATTTGTTTGAATCTTGTTTCCCTAGTTCTCTGTGACACGAGTTGGTAGTCTGCAAGTTTTGATGAGGGTTTTTTTAGTTGCTCTAGGGTTTTGTTGCTCCAAGTCTGTTGAAGTGCATGCTCGCAGCGGTCTTCACGGCTCCATTTGTTCGAATGTTGTTGCGGAAGTGTCTCGGTCGTCTGCGGAACTATGGAAACCTGGTAAGGTTTGCTTCTCTGCTTGTGTTTAGACTGTCCTTGAGTTTTCTGTTGTCGATTTTTTTATGGGTCTCTGCCTCTGTGCATCCTTTGCTTGATTTGTTATCTGGGTTTTCACTACTGTTACCTCTGTGTGTCGGTTTATGAGAATGCGGTTCCCGGTCTCGTTCTATAGCAATGGTTTGGCTCGTGCATGGTCTCGGCAAACCAATGGTGTTGTTCTTCGTTGATTCCTCCACCAATGCAACTGGTAAGGTTTCCTTTTCTGCTATTTCATTTTAACTGTTCCTCTTTCTGGCTCAAACGTCTTTGGCTCCTTGTGAGCAGGAAGACAATTTGAGGTTGTAATGGTCACGGCTCCTCTGGTAGGTAAGCGGAACCAATGTTATTTTTCCTTCCACTGTATTTTGACTCTCGTCCTTTGGTTTCTCTTGCAGGTGGAGCGACTGAGGGTTTCGGTGCTTGGACCTCCAACTATTCCAAGGGAATTCTGGGTAGCATTGTTCTATTTACCTATAGTTTGTTTGCATGAGTCTTTCGGCGTACAGTTTGGTTTGGTTGTTGGCCTCGAGCCACTATTTATGTTTGGACCTATTGTTATACAACGTCTCTGTCGAGTCGTAGGAGTTGGTTTGGGAATTTATGGGACTTTTGATTTATGTTGATAATGGTTACAGTTCCCCAAATCCGTGAACTCGTTCGTTCTTAAGTTTTTAAATAAAAAATGTAAATGGACAATAACTTGATGACTGTATGTGAACTTCTGGAATTGAATTTTTGGTTACGCTTTTAAAATTCGCATACCTGGCTTTTATGGTGGTTGTCCTCTGCACTGTAATGGCAAACTCTGATTTTTTTGTATATATAAAATTTGTAAGGACGATTCCTGTTTGCGTGTTTGGTTCTCTGTTGGTGTTGCCTGTAGATGAATGTTGTTACTCCTTCTCCGAATTTAACGAACTCTGCTTTCGGATGTCTCCCTTGTTTGTTTAAATTCTGTGACCATGCATTTATGACATTCACACAGTAATTCAATATAAAAAGTACTTAGAAATGAATAGGACGCTATGAGAATATGTGCACAGAAAAAATTGTATATTTTTTCTCAATACTTCTCTCTCAGTCCGAACCCCTTTATTTTGCTTTGTTTCACTATTTAATAGCACTGTTACAAACTGCTCTAACTGCTGTTAGTTTGTTCAATTAGTTACAACAGTTATTTTCCATACGGAACTTTGTTTGATTTCTAGTACATTTTCTTTTCATGCCTTTCTCAACAATAACTTAACTGTTTGAAAACAATGACTCTAATCTAATTATTACTACTCCTAATTACAAGTTATTACAGTATTCTTTAAGTAACTTGATAAAAGAAAAGGAAACAACAAAAAAACAAGCATGTTTCCAACTAAATGAATCAATCCCTATGTCCTCTTCAGAAACCATATTCCCTCACTGTTGTCTTTGCACTATTAGCTAGATGCTCCTGCATCAAGACCTCTTGTAGCATTTCAGTTACCCATGTAGTCTAATAATCAAGGAGAAAAATATGATAAGCTTGAGTATAATACATGAAGAGAAAACAAAACCGAGCCAAGAAGATTTCGTCCTTCCTTCTATGAACCAAGGAAGTATACAATTTCCCTTAAACACCAAATGTCCCAACCTCTAAGATAATTTCCCTTAAACACCAAATATTGCCAAGCTCTAAGATAATGTACCTTAAACACCAAATCTTCCCAAACTGTCTTTAAAACTTACCATTTCCTCTAACATAAAGCAATAAAAGGAATTAGAACCTTCCTTTTTGGACAATATCACTTTCACTAAAAGATTTGGAATTTACAATGCTAGCGATAGAAGCCTCCCCATCATTTTGTTACAGCTTTGGTGGTTAGAAAACATAACGATGCAAGGTAGGAAACATTATTAACAATGGTAAGTTACAAAAAAAATTAAAAATAAAGTTAATGATAACAATAATCTCTTTAGTAATAAGGGCAACAATGACATCACAATAATAATATATGTTGATTAATAAAAACTAGTAATTACCTCTAAAGACACAAACATATATAGAAGGAATAGAGAGTTTGAGAAGATCATCTTTTCAAGAATAGTACCCATTGATGGATGCATGTAATAAAATTTTAGAATTAGAAATCAGCTACATAATTTAAAAAATCCTCTTAATAACACAAATACTCATAAATTTTTATTTATAAAATTAAATTTTTAATGAACAATATTTCTGATAATTAAAAAAACTTTGCCTATTTAACTATAAACATAGAATTTAAAAATAATAATAATTTTTTCACAATTTTACATACCAAAATTTCCCCAAATTTGCAATCCCTTATAAACATTCATTTTTATCATAGCCTTAAACCAGAAATTCTTCATACTAATTTAATATAGGAAAGAAATAAAAATTGAACCTTATCTCTAATTTCGTTTACAACTAAGGAACAATTATTTTCAACACAACAATTTTAAATTAACTTATCTACCCTACTGAACAACAATTTCTGATATCATATTGGAAAAAGTGGTAAGAAAAATTCCGTATCCTCTGAAAAATAATTTTAGACATCACATTGGAAACGCTGATAAAAAAAAATTCATGCTCATGAAAAGAAATGGAGTAGAAGGGCTGGGTGGAGGGTAATGCAGAGCAAAAGGGTTGGGTGTAGGTTTTTTTTTAATGGAAGTTGGTTTTCCAAAAACCAACTATTTTTACAATTGTAAGGTGTTCGTATTTTTTTTATAAGTCTAGGTTGGGTGGAGGGTTTTTCTGGAGGTCGTTTTTGAGAAAACTATTTATTTTTATAATTGAAAGGTTTTCCTTTAAAAAATATTGCTTTGTATTTTTTTAAGTAAAACCATGACTGCATAAATTGAGAATTGATCATGCATCAATTAAATGAAATCAAAGGGATTATAGTGAACTTGGACAAAAACAAAGCACAACCAATTTTGATGAGGTGTCCGATCAAGGCAATTAAGTTTCATATAATTCCTTATTAGTGCAAAGAAACTTGCATTTCAAAATTACAATGAACATATAATGAAATAACATTTTACCAACCTATAATGAAATAACATTTTACCTTTTTATTTATAGGAAAAATTATGAAGTCATATTTATGAATAAATTTGTGACTTCTCTTATATAAATAATATATAAAAGTTAACTCATTACATCAAAGTGGTTGGTTGTTTTTATAATAATATTATATAGATTAAAAAACTGATATTATATATAGAAAAAGAAAAATTGAATTTTAGATTAAATGTAAAAATGATTTATAAAATTACATTTATTTAAATTAATTAATTAATTTTAAAACTTTATTTATATAATTATCAAATTTATTAACAATTCCATAGAAAAATATAATACATTATTTTTATATAATTAAACTTCATTCATATGGGCACGCGAGGCCATTTTTCCTGAACTGGGATTATAATTAACGTGTAATTTCACCGGCGGTTTCTTGAGCTATAAATTCCTACTCAACCAATTAGATCAAAGTCTTAACAGAATAACAAAACATGAAGTATTACAGAAGAGACACTACAGGATTCGAACCGAAAAGGAATATCCATTCCAGCTGTTGAAGTAGCCTAATCCCAGTCGGTACTAACGGAGGCGCGGAGGGCTTGTTTTCTCCCTCACTTGAATATTTTACAGTACTTGAATATGTAGACCTTCGTTGAGTAAGAGAAGCGATATCTATTTCGTGTGTTTATTGGCTACAGGATGCTGAAAATTCGCGCTCATGAGCAACTACGCACCTCCGGGTGCCAATCGCAACCATTATCAGAGAGTTTCCCACCCGTTTGGAGACGAAAATACAACTAAAACTAATAACTGATTATGCAATTTTGGCATGGGAAAATCCTCCGACTACCGGAGTAATAATATGATGATGTGCAAGTTTCTCATATATTCAGAGAAAATAATATCATGATTGATTCAAGAAAGATCTTTTGTTATTAATTGTTAGGTTACTTGAAATTCTGTTATTAATTGTTGGGTTGGTTTTCATTTAGGAGGTGTTTAAGGGTAATGTATAATTTTTTTATTTTTTATTTTTTATTTTTTCTGAAGGTGGCAAAACCTATCAAACTCAGGTGTCAAACCAACAGTGAGGACAGCCATCTCTGGCTGCTATACGCAAATGTCAGTTTGACTCATCACTGTTATCAAGGAAAACCACACCACCTGTAATAACCTGTTGGTGGTCCGTAAGGGAGCAGGCTTTCACTCCTGCCACTCCTGCCAGATGCCTCTCGGGTCTTGGGCCGTTAACCTGTTTCCTTACGTCCGAGGAAAACAAGCTCTTAGCCAAGCAGAATCAGTTTTACGGGATACTCCAGGATGGAATATATTTATTTTATTTTAATTATATTTTATCCTTTAATTTATTTAATTTTATATTAAATTTTATTAAATATGATTGAGTTAGATTACAAAATCTATTTAAAATCTAAAATATATTTCAAATTTATTCTCAAACCATTTTTTTAAGTTATTCAGTAAACTGCTTTATAGGAAAGAGATTGTACTTTTGATTTCCTTTGAAATATGAAATCAAAGTACGGTTTTTATCTTGAAAAAAAAATACAAGTACCTTCCCGTTTCTCTGCCATGTTTGTTAGCTTCCAGCCACTCATTTAAGTTTGTGTATCACCGGTAGGATTTTTCGGGGATTTATCGTCCAATAACTATTGCGAGGCTCAGGAAAATGAAAAGGTGTTTGGAATCTTAAGAGTAGTTTTGCCACTTTCATTTGGTACCTGGAAAATGAAAAGGTTTTTGGAATCTTAAGAGTAGTTCTGCCACTTTCTTTTGGTACCTGTAGCAGCTTTCTCTTGCTGGAGAAAGAGCTTGAGGTTTGTAAAGAGCATGCTAGAGCTTGAATGAGTTTAATTGCTATTTGTTATTTTTAAGGTAAAGGTTCAAAATTAGACAAGTAAAATATGTATATTTTTTTAGATTTTAGTAGCCGTTATTGTATTCAAGTGAGTCTTTGATTTTACGAACAAAAGGTTTAGTTTTTTTTGTTTTATAAACAAAAAAAGTTCTTACATCAATTTAATATTAAAATTTTATATGCTAATTTTATATTAAGCTTAACTTGATTTTTTATTGAAAAATAATAATAATACTAAATAAGATACAAAAGATATGACAAATCTTGTTTAGTATTTAGTATTTATGATTAACTTTGTTTAGTATTTAGTATTTATGATTAACTTTGATTATGATGCCAGTGGAATCTTTTGTCACGTTTTGATGGAAGCGCATGCCTAATAATGAGCCATACTTCGTCTGCTCAGTGGACCAATACTCGTCCATGATCTATGTTTTTACAATTTGCTCGTCTTGATTGATAAATATATTCCATAAGTGAGCTCCAAGAGGACTTATAGACAAAGACGCTCTAAATTTTAAAAATTATATTGTAATCACAGATTCTATACTTGTTGCAGGAAGCGTAAAGAACTAAGTACAACCGGTCGTTCAATACCTTCTAGCCAAATGACTTAACTCGTTGGGAACTATTAAGAAAAGTTCAACCAGGAAGCGCACTTCCCACAGTGCAGAGCTTTGGTGGGCATTCAGTTTCTTAATTAGTATGGACCCTTGTTTACGGCCAAACGTTGATGGAAAATAATCCTGTCTACCTTCTCCGGATAAAGATTACTTCGATATTTGTTTGGCAGATTCTTCTCTACGAATTCCCAACCAATCTAGCGCGATTTCTATTATTCTCAGTCACTACCCTGTTGACATTCTATGTTCATTATTTCATAATCATATCCATTCTTGATAATGAAACAACCTCAAAAGTTGAGTTCCAAAACATCCCGTCATGATTTTTAGAAGACCGTATAAAAGGTGAAATGATATCCATAACCTCTTATGGCTTATTCTTCCATGACGATCGCTAAGCTAAGGCAGGACCTACCCTGGTTATTGGACTAAATACCAAACTGTGATGCCTTGCTTCAACAATTTGCAACTATTAATGTTTTAGTTACAACTGCAAATTAATTCCAACTCTGCATTTTAAGTGAACCAAGATTCGCTTCTATTTATTTTTGAAATATATAATAAAAATTATGTAAATTTTTACTCAGTACAATTTCCGGTTTGAAAACGAGTGCTCTGCGAGGAGTGGGTTTGAATGGCCATAGTGACTGAAAACCTGTTAGTCGTTGTGTAATCCCCCTCTTCAGAAAAATTTCCTAAATTCTATGTTACTACGTTAGGTCAAAGAGTTGTAGCTACTACTTTATGATCAAGTTCACCAAATCTTACTAGAAAAAAGCTTCTACTCTTTTACGGAATGCTATAACTCTCAGCACCTCTGTGGATGTATTTTAAAATTCAAAAAAACGAACGAAACAGGTGACAATTCTTCGGACCCTAATTTATCAGATACCAATTCAAACTTTAAAATATCAAACCAATTTTCTTAACCCACAATATTGGAATATATCAAAACAAGTAGCAGCAAATAAAGCACATAATAGATCCATATTAGTAAGTTTCCCTATCATCAAATTTTGTCACAAATAACTCTATCACAAGAATCACATTATCATCACAAGAGTAAAACTGTTGTCATAAAAAGTAGACTAGTGTAACAAAACCCTCTCAACACTTTGCCTCAACCATTCATAAATCACTACATAATATCAATATGTAACATAATTGTTAAGCCTTCTTACCAGCAAACTCATAATCTCTAGGCAGATCACATCAACATCATGAAACAAAAGAAATAAGCACAAAGACCATTGAAAATCCTAAGACAGCATATCACATCACCATCATCAAACAAAATATAGGAAAAATAATTTCTATCAAACACTTCCAAAACCTTGTCACAATATTAGGCAAAGGAAATAAGCACAAAGACCATTTACTGAGTTTATCTCTGCAGTAAGCAACAAACTTTGTCTAGAATCTTCTGAATACATAGGAATTAACCTGAAAACCTAACACTGCACAAATCTGTCACACAAAACTTCTGTCACATGAACACGAAGGTCATTTTGCAATTAAGAAGTCACCGATGAATTCAATCAAGCAATATATCAATGGTATTTGATTCATAAGAAAACTTTATCTATGCTTATCTCACAAAGCTTAACCAATATTCTTGAACATTGCTACAACCAAGATAAAATCATCTACAATATAAAACTAAACTCATCAACAAGAAAAGATAATGAATACATATCAAATGTGTAGTGCTAATAATTATTGCGCACTTGTTCAATGGCTCACTCAATATCCACAATAGTATCCTACAAAAGATCATCCCAAATATCTTTCTGACGCAACACCAAATTAACAATTAAAGTTTCAGAATTCGATCTCTACAAAAGAAGATTACAATGGTGCGTACATCCACTGCATGGATCCCTGCAATAACCCATATAACACTTGTTATACAATGAGTAGATCGATCACCTATGCTCTAGCCAGATAGATACTTCAATTCAAATTTATTTAATCATATTTATAAGAATTTCAACCATGACTTCAATAAATAAACTGCATCACATATTATACTGAAAGACTTCTAGCCAAATCATTGTCAAATCAATGTTCTGTGGAGTAACTATACGAAGTGCATGAAATAATTAATACATAACCCGTAACATGACGATCGATCTTCTTCAAGTGTGCTTAGATCTACAAAAGGAAGGGTGTGCATATATCCCAGATTGCACTCCTACGGCAAAAATCCATGTTAGAATAAAACAAAGATCTACTCACAAACGATAACCACATTGATATCTTTATTAAAAATCAGATTACAAACTTTTGAATCTTGCTCTGCCAATACTACATAAAAGGGTTTTAAGACAATATTTAAGATAATTTTTGGATTAATTGTCTTAACTTGGAGACAAAAAAATCTTGTGTGTTGTCTTAAATATTTCCTTTAAGCAAGTGCCTCAAAAATTATTGTCTTAAAAAATTGTCTCTATAAAGACAATATATAACTGAAGCATTATTGTCTCTTAGGAGACAATTTCATTTTTGTCTCTCTTGAGACAATTTCATTTTTGTCTCTCTAGAGACAACACAGATTAGAGACAATATTTGTTTAATACTAGCTATTGTCTTTCTAGAGACAATATAAAACAATGTATCCAGAAATATCTCACCATTGAAATAAGTCAATATAAAAAATATTTAATTAAAAATAATTTACAAAATCATTGATTGATTCATGTTAGCTCAAAGTGGCAAGCACACATTATAGAATTAAGTGAAGAGTTATGGCAATCCTGAAAACTACAAGTAATTATGTAAATGTATAAGTGGATCTTTAAAATTAGAGGAAAAAAATACATTTAGCGAATATAAAGTTACTAAGGTTTTCAGCAAGTAATTATGTAAGTGTATAAGTGGATCTTTAAAATCAGGAGAAAAAATAACATTCAGCGAATATAAAGTTACTAAGGTTTTCAGCAACGTTGATAGCGTTTCAGGGTTTTTCAACCCTTCGAATATATATATATATATATATATATATATATATATATATATATATTTGAAATATATGTAGAAGGAAATGAAAAGGGTGCTAAAGGATATCCAATTTTAAAAAACTCCAAGTGGAGGAAGGAAACGCCAAAAAAAATACAAGGTGTATATGTTGTATAAGGAAAGTAAAGTGTCTTTTTGAATAGTGAGTTGTTGCATGTTATGTCCCAATAACAAGTGGTTGCTAGTAATAGACTATCCACAAAGCTAGAGTAATAATGGATGATTGTCTGTAATAGACTATCAATAATACGGGGTTGATTATAATATATGGTTGTGTGAAATAGGATCTTAATCGTCTCCTTAAAAACAATTTAAAAATTAAGAATAAATAAATAACATAGGCAAATAAAAACATGCAATATATTTTACTATAACAAAGTAAAATGTTACAACCACTAAAATCCAAATTAAAAAACATTAAAAAATGGTTCATATAACTAATCCAAGTACCAACTTGTGACAGTTTTGAAAAGGAAATTATTTTATTGTAGCAAGCTAGAAACATACTAAGTGATATGTTATTTTCATGTTTTTTTTTTAAGACAAGGCACTCAATCTAACAAGAATTATGTGAAACAACTTCAAAGTTCTTATAAAGTGGTTATAGAGTACAATATATAAATTGTGAAGCTCACGGAAAAGATAAAGCTCTATATAATATTTCACAAACAAATGTTTAAACATATAGTTGCTAACTATTGCTATTAGCTTGGAAACTAAAACGTGTATCTTAGGAGGTATGATGGTCCAATAAATGTGCTTAGTGTCTTGTTCCTAGAGCCAAAGAAAAAAAAATGTAAGTATGGTTTCCTCGTCCTTCCTTTACTATATTTCCTAAGCCATCCTAATTGGTGGTTAACTAAACTATAAATGCTTTTTGGTCCTTTTTATTGGTTCTTGGTCAAGCCAATTGAACATAGACAAGAGTGAGTAGCTCTTTGGATTGCTCCTGATTCATCACATGATTTTGGCTTATTTCAATACACGCAAAAAAAACCATTACAAAACTTCAAGTCATTCACTTTTTTAGTCTCCACTTTGTCTTCTAAGTGGTACAAATTATAATTTGGGGATAAAATCAATCATATATATATCTAGATATTTTCAACTTTTTCGATTCTCCCCTTGTTTAAAGTAGAGTTTAAAATAAAGTGGAGTGACCGAATCTCATATATACATGAAAAAAAATTCCCTTTCAAATGAGAGGTCAACATTGAGTGCTCACTTGAGTTGGTGAGTTACATTTTTCAGTTAATTAAAATAACTTCATTTTATTTCTTTGGAACTAATGACTCTAGCTAGGGCTCATCCATGTAATATGCCATTTCTCTAAGGCAAACAAAAAACCGAGGGATGGATATGTTTAGGGGAGAAATATGAAGATAGAGCGCTGCAAGGCAGAGTCCAAATAGAACAATGAGAATCTTTGTACACAATTCCTACTAAAGCAAGGTACCATCTCAATCGTTGCATTTTTTTGATGAACAAAAGTGTGTAAATATGCTTGATAATAGTGCTATTCAGAATCATAAGGGGATGTGTAATATTTAATCATTATATTGATCTGGCTCGTCATCAATAATAAATTATATTCCCTCCATTAGACTAGAATTCTCACCATGGAGGATGGAGTTGGGATATTCCTTCCTTTTCCAGTAAGTCTATCCCTTTATTAGCCAACCAATCAACTGCCATCTTCTTGTAACATGGGCAATGGGTAAATTTTATTGATGCGAAAGTATTCCTAATTTTGTGAGCTTCCTCAATGATTCCACCAAAACCCTTTGTTTGATGCTTTCATGATTATTGCTAGTGAATTTTTTTCCATAAACTATTGATGGTTTCGAAAACTTCCCAATCATTGGAAACTATTAGTACTTAGTAGTACCTGAAAGATGCTCAACATTTTTTTATGGTTTTCAGTAGTTTCAAGAAACATCTAGGGAAATTTCCAAGTTTTCTGAGACAACTAGCTATTTTGACCATCTTTTCAATTTTTTGAAAGCTCCAAAATGAAGCAAAAACTAAAAAAGATCCCCAACACTAAACTAAGAGTGTTGCCAGAGTGTAACCATACATGCAAGATAAAGGTCATTTGACATGGAAAAAGTTAAAAACCTCTTCTTAGTTCCAGTTTTTCAAAAAGAAAAAAACTAAAAATGATCCCCAACACTAAACTAAGAGTGTTGCCAGAGTGTAACCATACATGTAAGATAAAGGTCATTTGACATGGAAAAAGTTAAAAACATCTTCTTAGTTCCAATTTTTCAAAAGAGAGTGGTAGACAATTTAAAAGGAGAGCATTATAGCAGAGGTTTTAGGCAGACATTGTTTGAAAAATGTTGTCCCTATTTCTAAAAACAATTTTCTAGTGTTTCCCAAAGTCTCGCAGTTTCCTACATAGACTACACCAAAGGTTCCAATACTTTTGGATGCTTGTCATACCCATTTCTGGAGACCTGTTTCCTATCATTTCCCATTCCCCAAACTCAGGGACACATAAATTCTTCCTGAGTTCCCTTGCACTTCAAGGGTGGTAAAAACTCTTTCAAGGGCCAGTTTTAACCCCTTGATAATTTTTTTGCTTTAGTTACATTATCAGAGCTTCCCCTAAACCTTTATAGTAGAAGTAGAATCTTCTTTGTCTCTTTGCATTCCTTCTCCTCCAGAACTACCCAAATTCCCTTGGGAGGCTCCATTGAAGATCAACTTGACTATATTCTTAAGGGTGAGTCACGTTTATCCTTTACAAACTAACAATAGGTATGTAAGGCCTCTCATGGCATCTCATCCTAATGATAATATGGCCTTTCACACCAGAGCTTAGCACACTTTTTCTCTACATAGTTGATGGATTGGATTGATACCCAGCGTGAACTACGGTCGCATCATGAGATTCCTTTCATTGGCCTTGACTTTTAGGGGAAAATTTGGTCATGTTTCTGAGATGCCTCATAGGATCGTCTAGGTAGGTCCTATCAGCCCAGGTCCCTCCCCGAATGACATCATTAAATAGTGCATTAGGTCCCTATCTATAGTTGAGTTTGTTGGATACCCCCCACCTCACCTTCTTCCTCTTCATCCAGTATCACAGATTTCTAGATACTTTCTTGCACTCTTTAATATTTCCATTGATTCCTTTGATTTAGCTATAGGAGTATCATTGGGCCAAAAGGAAAAACTCGTAACCCATGCTGTCTATTTTGTTAGTAAAAATTTAACCCTTGTAGAACTGAATTACATTGTAACTGAGAAAGAGTTCCTTGCTGTAATTTATGCTATTAATAAGTTTAGACATTACATCACTGGTTACAATGTTTTTGTACACACTGGTCATTTTCGTATTTGATATCTCATGAAAAGATTAGTCACTAATGACAGGATTACTAGGTGGCTTATGCTGCTTTAGGAATTTGACATCATTGTATTCGATAGGCCCGAAAAATAAAATCGGGTAGTTGATTTCCTATCTAGGCTCAACCATGTAGGTAAGGATGTTCCTGTTAATAATAGCTTTCCCAATGCGATTTTTTTTCTATTTCTTTCAAAACACCTTGGTTTGCAGATATGGCTAATTACATTGCTACAGTATAGTTACCACCATACTTCTCATCTAGTCAGAAAAAGAGAATTATTAGAAAAAGTGTTGATTAGTCTTGGATAAAAGGAGACCTCTTTTTCACTGGACCTAATTTGATTCTTTGTAGTTGTGTCAGAGAGGATGAGATATATGATATCTTGAGATCTCTTCACAATGAACCCTATGGAGGACATTTCATAGATAAGCAGACAACTTATAAGATCCTCCACTCAGGTTACTACTGCTCAAGTATTTTCAGAGATGCAAAGGAGTATGTTCATAAATGTGATAGCTACCAGAGAATAGGTGACCTGTTCAAGCAGATGAAATGACTTTGCAGCCACAAGCTTTCTTAGAACCATTTGAGAGGTGGGCTCTTGATTTTGTAGGTCTCATCAATCCTATTACCAAAGGTAAGAAGTATATTTTAGTACATATTGATTATTTTACGAAGTGCGTGGAAGCAAGAGCACTACCTAGAGCAACGGAGAAAGCAGTGGTAGATTTTTTTTTTTTTTTTTATTTATTTTTTTTTTTCTTATATTGTTGTAAGATTTGTGGTACCAAGGGAAATTGTTACTGATCAAGGTACTACGTTTGTCTCAATGCTTGTTCAAGAAATTGTACAAAAATATCAGATTACTCATCAGAAGTCCACCCCTTACCATCCACAGGCCAATGGGCAGGTGGAATCAACAAATAATGTGTTGGAGACAACCCTGACTAAGATTATGCAATTACATAAGAAGGATTGGTTTGATCGACTTCCTGAGGCATTATGGTCATACAGATAACATGGAGAAACACCACTGACTTCTCCCCATACAAATTGGTTTATGGAAAACAAGTTTTACTAGCAATTAAATTTTAGATAAGAACTTTTAAGATAGCAGCATATTTGGGCATAGACCTGAATGAAGCACATCAACAAAGAATCCTACATTTTAATGAGTTGGATGAGATTAGGCATGATTATTTTTAGCATAATCATTTAATCCAAACACAATGCGCTAAATGGTATCAAAGATATATTAATAAAAATAAGTTCAAGGAGGGAGACTGGGAATTGCTATTTGATTCAAAATTTAAGAATTTTAAGGGTAAATTTAACACACATTGGTTGGGCCCCTATGAAATTGAGAAAGTTCATGGTAATGGATCTGTTCAGGTTAAAACAATTGATGATGGAAATGCTACCTTCTTGGTGAATGGGAAAAAACTCAGGTTATATCAGAA
The DNA here is from genome assembly GCA_000404065.3 of Pinus taeda. Classification (NCBI taxonomy): domain Eukaryota; kingdom Viridiplantae; phylum Streptophyta; class Pinopsida; order Pinales; family Pinaceae; genus Pinus; species Pinus taeda. The sequence goes on along the minus strand of APFE030317472.1, from coordinate 243,857 downwards.
GACCCAATCTAAGGAAGAATTTGTGGAAGAGATTGTGAAGAAGAAAGAAATCGAAATGGTGGGAAAGGGAGTCATTCCTTCCACTACCTCTTCTAAATTTTTTTCCATAATAAACTGAGCTTACTTTGTTCCTTCTCATGCTTAGTAAAACATGAGAGGAATGTCTATTGGGTATAGTTTTATTGCTTTTTCCAGCCGCAATGGACTAACTACAGAGAATGAGCCCCTGAGTATTTTAGACACTCTAAAATTCAAATCTGGCAAGCATGAACTGCCTTGCGCTCATTAGAATCACAAGATATTAGATCCTTCGGGATCCTCAAAATAAATTATGTCTTTTAGTTAATATTTTGATTGCTCATGTTGGACTGATGTGGGATCTCTTAAGGCCCTCCTTCCAACAATCTTGGCCCATTGACATCAACAAATTATCTAGGTTCAATATTAGAGACTTTTGATGCCTTGAAGCTTGTATACCTTGATGACAGGTTATCTCGTCAATAATGATGGAGATTCATCATGGCTCCTTGACTGTTGGATCCTACAAGGGATTCGACAACAACTCATACATTCACACATGATAGGATGAAATAGATGTACCTTTGCCCTTGCTCTCATTAATGGTGATGGACCTCGCATTGGTTAACAGATAACCTTAATGGCTGGTAATCCAACGAGATCACTAAACATTTGACCTCAACACGTATATTCATGTGTAGTAAACTATAGAAAAAAGGAGGAGAACATGGTTTCCTGCAAAAGGATTTCCTCTAGAGGGATTTGCTAGAGAGAATTTCAATAAATGCATTTCCTGTAGTGAAATCACTTATTTCCTGAAGAACGAATTTTAAGCAGAAGATTATCCTAAAGAATATGGAAAGTACTGATCATCTTCATCATCAGGTGAGGCCATGTGACTAAACGATCTAGCATATGATATGGTTTAAAAGTGATTTGTTATTCCAAATCAAATGGAGTCATCACTAAAGGTACTCTACCGTTGTGAGGTAAGAACGAACAGGTATGTTTGGCGTCACAATACATAATGTAAAATGGAAATGGTATGAAAATTTTGAATTTGCATGAGTATGAGTCATGGCCACCCTCACATAATAAGGTGGCTATTATCTGTTTGTGTCATAACATGAGTGCCCACTCCTGATTGTTATTATGGTGTGTACATCAGTTATCTTCCCAACCCTTATCCCATAGAATGGATCATGAGGGCAATCATGATTATGTTCCGTGTCAATTGAAGGTGCCTCATTACCTTGAACCTTTCCTAAATTAAGTGGATTTTGTTTTTATTGGGTCTTGAATTATCTCGCTTGGTATTAGAAGCATGTCAACGAACTGAATTGAAATATGCTCTCTCCCACTCCTAGCTAATGTTGAAAATGTGGTCCGCCATTAGGTTCGAACCTTAGGGTCCTCCATTACTGGATGCTTACCCATAGAGTAAGGCATGGCTGGAGAAGGCAAGATGGTTCCTCTATTCCTAAAGTTGGGCGGTCATAACCCAGAGGTGACGAAGTATTTTTCCTTAAACCTAAATGGCCATATGGTGCAGGTGGGTAATGTTAAGCTGAGATTGGTAGAGAAGCTGGTAGCCCAAGCTTGTGGAATTCCACAAGAAGGAGAGCATTGGTTTAAAAATCAGTGATTCAACAAGGAAAGTTTTGCACCCTTCCTTAGAAAAGAGCATGCAAGCCTACACTAGAGCAAGGGAATTACACAAGGTTACCTTAGAAGTAAGTATTGGCATATCTTGTCTTTCTTGCAGAAGTATATAACCTATGAAGGTTATTTTGGGTTAGCCTTCCTATTCCATATTCTTCTCCTTTGTCATTTTCGATACAAACACTTGAATTTACCATATTATCTTAAAATGTCTTTTTTGAAGTTGGTTATTTCCTCCAAGGAGAGAGAAAAACATATAGAGGAGAACCTATATCATCATGGTCTTGTCAAAATTATCATGATGGAGGTTTTGAAGAGACAAAAGAAAACATGCGAAGAGTTTCTGGTAGAGAATTACTTTGTGGATGATGAGGAGGAGCCTAATTTACCACAAACAAAAGAGGGAGAACCAGCGGAGAGGTCAAGAAAGAAATCGCAGACCTGTGGTTAATTGATAGACGAGGTTAAGAAAGATGAGGAGGTGGTAGTAATCATAGATACTGTAGGGAAGAAGCTTAAGCAGTCAAAGGGTTCCTTTGCTGCTTTTAGGAATTTTGTGAGAAGCCAAGCGGCAAAGCTTGTGATAAAGGAAACTACAGAGGAAGGGGTATAACAAATTAAATTTGATAAGAAGGATAAGAAGGCCCGAGACTTGTCTAAGGGGAGAAAAGTGATGATTTATTTAGCTGATTTCATTGACAAAGAACAATGGTAGGGTGCGTCTCTCCAAGATCCACAACTACAACAAAGTGGGGATAAAATAGTCAAAGATTGTTGAAAGTAGGAGGAACCATGTCTGCCTGAGTCCTCTCAAAGAGAGAATGGGGGTGAGGGAACTTATAGGAAAAAGTAGTCCCAAGAAAAGATCGAGGAAACTATCTCCAAGCTCACTGTGTCCAAATGGGTTCCTCAAAAGAAAAACAAAGCTCTAAGGGAGAACAACCTACGCCTACAGAAAGAAGTGGATGAGTGGAAAGTGAAGCATTAGATGGCATGGAAAATCATGAAGAAAAATCAGGTTCGGGTCTAGCACTTATAGAAGAGGAATGAAGAATATCAAAGTAGGGGTCAGAAAGTGAGTCCAACAGGGTGCAATTGCATCATCAGGCTGTAGCAGCTACATTACAAGGAAAAGAGTGAATTATCCTTCTGAGTTGCGACATTTTTGCTTGCATAGGAGACATGCAAGGAGCTAGGTGTGGGGCAGATTCTGAGTGCTGATTTTGTTCATTTTTTATAATGTTTCTAAGGCCTTGCTTCCCCCCTTTAGAATTTTTTTTTACCCTTAATAACTCTATTTTTTCCATATATATGTGTTTATACCAAAAGGGTGATGTGAGATTTAAGATATCAAATCATTTTAAAAATTATCATTTCACTTTATTCTTGAGTACTTTTCAAGTTAAATGTTACCTAATCAAATTATCTACAATTTCAAGGGTGATGACTGAATATTATGCAAAACAACTATCTTCCAAAGTGGTTCTGTGATTTCCTGTATACATCCCGCGATTTCCTATAGGATTGTTGATTTCATGTAGATACGTTAATTTCTTGTAACCGCTTTGATTTCCTGTAGGAATATTGACAGTTGAGTATGTTCTGTTCAGCCTCAAGGAGAAGGAAAACATGGGTTGCGTTAAGAAATCCGCTTACATGGATGCTACCCTATTGGCTGCCTCAAAACTCCCACCAAAAGTGCTGAGACCTTCAGTCCTCTTATAGATGGGTCTATTGGGAATTAGCTCCAGCAACTTAATAAGATTAGTTTGATCCATGATTTCAATCATGGATCAACTCAACATGTCTATTTTTATTGTGTTTTCTAGTTATTTCTAGAAAATAGTTGCAATATGTTAGTTTTCCTAATTCGGGCAAGTTTATGTCTTTGCACTTGTATATATACTTTTATGTTTCATTTGAAAAAAAGGACGGATATACTAGAATTCTGTACTAGAGTAATATTTTTCCAGACTAATACAAAATTCCATGTTCTACTCATCTCACTGTGTAAATTCCTTTAGCGCTTAATGGTGTTTTGAGTAAGGGAGGGACACCTTTACTCACAACCCCAATAGTTGCAGATTTGTGTTTCCTTTAATTATTTTTCATGAATTGACAAAAATGCTACACAACTTTTGTTTCTCTTTTAGAATTTGTAGTAGCACATGTGTGATGGTTAAATGATGAAGCTTATTTGATGAATATGATTGAAGTTACTTGATCAAGATTTAATATACATTGTGAAATGTTGAATTCATTTAATTGTTGTTTGATTGATCTATTATCTTTTTAAGATCAACATCAACAATTCTAGGTCATGTAGAGGGATGATTGAATCCACTCCATAGCGTTTTCTACTAAGTGTTTACGAGGAAAAGATATGTTGAAGCTGTGCATGTGTGGTTTTGCTTATAAAACCACTTAAAGTATCAGCTTGCATATATTTTGTGCAACATATCATAAGATTACTTACCCTTGGTTGATGATTTATGTCTGTCAAATTATAAGCCTATAATTTTCCCAACAGAGGATGTGGTCGAATTCTCCCAATATTACCCTTTGATCTTATCCCTCTGAGCTTCCTCCTTGAGATGAGTACCTTCCTCTATCTTGCATGAGATCCTAAATCCTTCTCCCTACCTATAAATTCATCCACCTCCATTCCCAAATGGCTGGTCTCTGATTTACACCCTTATGTTGAGATAGTGCTTACATGCTATTCATTTTGTCTTAGAGAAGGAGTGATTAGAGAGCTTGTGCTTGGAATTAGACATTCACTCAAGGAGGTATTCAAACATCAAGGCCTGAGTTGTATGATTCCTCTTTTGTTTATTAAAATATACAACTATTGATTCACTTTCCATAAACTCCTGCGTCGATTCTTAATTTAACTTAATGCTCCTTGATCTTTTAAGTGGATTACATTTGATTATGATTGTTGCACTTTTATGCTTTGGCATGTCTTTGACCACTTGTGTAGCTATTCAAATTCTGTGAGCAGCTAGGATTGAGGTTGAGGAGCAAGTGATCAATATCTTCAACAAAGGAGTGCATTATAGCATTAGATCGAGGTAGGTACCCGTCCTCTTCTCTTACTTCGATTGTAATCTAGGAAAGTGTATTGTAGATTGTCTCGTTTATTGCTAGGCCCACTCATTGGGCGAGACGGACCGTATCTATCTGTAGAGAGGATTTACCTACTCAACAAAATGGTGACTCCACTAGGAATTTTATAACCTTTCCATCCATTTCTTTGATCTAATCCTCTGATTATTTTGACTAACCGTCAATTTTTCGGCTTGTGTACATCACTGTAGGTTTATACAATCACTAATTTTCTCTTGAGAGTGTTGAGTCTGGTTTGATTTTTAAAACTTTTTTTCCTCCTTTTCCTCGCCCAACGTATTTTCTGGTTTTACAAAAGAACTACCAACGATGATATTGGTTTAATAGTTGCTATACTTTCCCTTTCACAGGAACGATGATCCCAGAGGCTAGAAACAAGTAGGGTTTCTTCTCATTTTCAGTGCGTCTCAACCTCTGTGAGTGTTTTTCTAGTATGATCTCATTGTGTTTGCATTGATTTTTGTCCTTTAATGGTTATAATTGTCTCTTTTCTTCTATTGGTGTGTGATTGAAGTTAGATTGTCTTCTAGGGTTTCTAGGTCTAGGTTACCTTTCACACATCACTTGGCTTGTCTTTGTGATATTGATTGTTTCCATTTAGGAGTTTTACTGCAACCAAGACACCATTTTAAAGTTGCTTTCGATTCATATTTGTGAAGTTGTTTTCATTAGTATTTGATCATCTTTGTATTTTGAAAATTACTTTTGCTACATTGTCAAACATAGATTATAATTGTTTGCTTTGGTGAAACTGAAAGTATATGCTTGTTTTGATTTCGTTCTTTCAAAAAGAAAAGTGAAAGGATCTCTTCATTAAAGTATTTTTGAAATGATTTTTGTTTTATTCAAAAGCAAAGTGGATGAAATCTTCATTTTAGTTGTTTTGAAATCCATTTTTCCTTTTCCTATGAATTAGTTTGCATTTTGAATGAATGTGAAAGAAAAATAACAAAAATATGAGTGCATCTTACTGAAAGAAAGGGATTTTGCTTCTCATAAAATTGCAATTTTGCATTGTGTTTGGAACACAAAAGTGAAAGCTAGTGAAATGAATGTTGTTTGATCCATTATTGATTAAAATTTCTTCCCTTTATTAGTCCAACTTACTTTGAAATGAAAAGTTTTCCTTTTCTCATATAGTTGCATCTTAGGCATTTAGGTGACATCATTTTGAGCAAAAACTGAAACAGAATTGAAGATAAACGTTAAAATCTACCTCAATTAACCTAAGGAGAATTTGGAACTTAATTCAAACATTTAGAGGTATAGGCTAGAGATGTGTTCTAGTGTCTATAATCCTAGCAGCTATCATTAACTAACTGCATTGTATCCCAGGGGTGAAATCTTGTTCGAGTACGAAAGTATATCGAATGTTCTCCAGTATTTCAGGTATATCAGAGGTATTTTATTATGGAAAGTATACGGGAATGCTCACATTGAATGGTTATACATTACACAATGCTAGCACGGACTTATGCTCCTCGTACTATCGAGTATATATTAGGAGACCCCATTAGGTTTTCATCCTTTAGGTACAGGTAACTGAGTCAGCTACCTTGTAAATGTGATACACCAAACACAAAATTTGGGGAGATTAGCAATTGTACGTTATGTCATTGGTTTCGGTTAAGGTGTATATTGTGGTTCACAGATACTTGGTAAACCCGCTTGCCTAGATTAGCCCTTTTTAAATTTTTTTGTAAATTTCTAAAATCAATTAATTGACCGTGGTAAAACATCCTTCCTGTGGAAGTACTCCTTAGTAGATCTTAGGTTGATACCAATGGAATCATTTCTTGCTTTTTCCAACCAAGGAAATCCCCCTAACAAGAAACCTAGTCTTTTTCCTTCTTTCGGAAATGTTGGTTCCCCCTATATGGAAACATTGTCCTTTCCTGGATTAACTGATGGTTTGTCAATTTGGTTATTTTCGACGTGGGTGATTCTCATTGTCCAAAATGATTTTCAACCAATTTCTCCTCCACCTTAATAACATCAACGCCGTGTTGATCCTAAAGTTTACCCCTCACATTTTTCGCCTATTTCTTCACCCCATTCTTCCTCTTCGCCTAGTGAAAGTAAGGATTCTAGTAACTAGGAAGCTAAGAAAATGAATAAGAGGACAAAGAAGAAGAAGAAAAATAAGTAAGGGGGAACTAAGAAGCCATTGCTACAGATGAAACTGGTGTAGAAACATATTCCAACCATCCACGGAAAGTAAAATTCCCTTGCATGTTAGTTAAGGATTACCGCCTCCTTTGAAATTGTCCTGGTATTCCTAAGGCCTTAGAAGTGTGGTCCACAAGTTCACATCAACTTTTTCCATCAACCTCTCGCGATCATGTTGGTGATAAACCTTCAACTAGTAATAATAAGGTCCATGGGAAAAAGGGAAAGTCAAATTTCCCTATAGGTTTTGTGAAGGTAATCATCCCATTCACCTTTGCCCTCTTCTTGATGAGGCTTCCCAAGAGTTGGAAAACATTATAGCTTATGAACCTTGTCTTCCAGCTAGGTATCAAAATCTTTCCCCTGATCCTTCACTAATTGATCTAGTGATTGATCAAAAGTCATCTTTGGTCAACCTTGTTTCTTCTAAATGTGAGCCTCATGAGTCTCTTCTTGACCAACCATTATTTGAGAAAATGGTAGACCTGGCTCCAGCTATAGCTAACCGTACCTTTCTGATAGAGAGTGAACCTCATACTACTCATGTTCTTCTACTTTCTTTAGTTTTGAATGAACTAGAAGGAAATCCTCCCATTCATGATGTGAATGGGAGAAGTTATCATGTTCTCATAGAGAAAGAGGTCATCTCTCACGTTCCTATGATACCCCCTCTGAGTAGCTTAGTCACTTCTTTTGATTGGATTCAACTGACATGATATCGTCTTCTATCTTATGTGCCATTCTAGTTTACTATACAAGCTTACCATATGGTCGCACCTAGCATGGTCATAAACGAGGGTGCATATTTTACCATCTTATCCTCAATTTCTTGGCAAGATTTTGGTTCTCCTGAGCTTGTCCTCGTCACCCAGAATATGTTAAATTTTAACAGAGTAACCTATCTACCATTAGGTATCCTTTGTAAGTTACCCATTACTTTGAGAGAAAATACTCTCTATATAGATGTTATGATTGTCCAAGTTCCATCAAATTTTAATCTACTCCTTGGTCGTGACTATGTTTACGTCATGGGAGCTCTTTTTTCTTCTCTCTTTTGAGTGATGTGTTTCCTGCATGAAGGAAGCATTGTGATCATTGATCAACTTACATTCATTGGTCCTGAATCAACTCCAAATCAACCATCATCCTTGAGTGGTCCTTATTTACATGCAGTGTTAGCCCCACCATAGGTTAATTATGTGGCTACCTATTCCATGCTTACATCTACTGATGATCTCGTAGGTGATGTAGTACACCATGTACTAGAGGCATGGGAGCATGATTTTTCATTTGATCCCTAGACATGTATTCCTTCTAGAGTGTTGTTCTCCCATATGATGAGAACCTCTTGCAAGACATGGCCTCTTTTGGTTTGTGAGCAAAGGTGTTGAAGCAGAGTTCCTTGTCTTGTGTTAAGCTCGTTAAAAAACGAAACAAGGTTCACGAGGATACTTATTTTACTGTGTCAACCTTATTAAAAGATGAAATAGGTTATGAGTATGCTTCCTTTACTTGTGTCAAGATTGGTAAAAATGAAACAAGGTGTGATGAGCATGGTTCTTTTCATGTATCAAGATCATTGAAAAATGTAAAAATCCCCTTCGAATTTTAGTCTTTGATTAGGTCTCATAAAATCCAAGTCGAGTCTTTCACTTGATCTCGTAAGTGAACCTTCATATGATCCACCTATTAGTAACCAGTCATCTACTTCGGTGAATAAAATGAAGCTTGGGGGGCATGTACCTCACATTGAGCCATTATGATAGGGGCATGCAAACATATCTCAAGCATAGTTAATTTCAATCTCGTGAAAAATGAAAACATATTCAAGTATACTTAAGCATAGTTTCTCATGTTTCAAAATTATGTAAAAATGAAACCATTCGTACTTTACCTCTTTTGATTGTCATTTTTATGAGCCTATTTTTGCTAGATGAGCCTTTCTTTGTCCATTCCATTGCCACCATCTCCTTTGTTGATCATTGGCTTTCACTTGGTTGTTTTACCCTTGCCCAGGGATCCTCTACAATGAGTGGTCTTATTAGCCAGCCTCTCGACCTTTACATGTTTTGATCAGTTCCATCATTACCAGAACTAGTTGTTATTCTTTTATACCATTTATTCCTCTAGGTGGAGTCATCTTTCAACGCTTTTTAGACTCTCTGAAAATGGGAAGATGATCATGTGTTTCTCTTTTCAAACTTGTTAAATTAAATGAATTGAATTCTTCTTAGTATATGTTTACCCCTTTTATGGGGTGGGATTGACTATTTACGAAAAAGGAACACGTTGATCAACTTGGTCAGGAGGTTCTCTCGAATATTGTTCTCTATCTTTCCAAGTTCGAGAGACAAATTAGATAAAGGGACCTGATGGAGTTTTCTTTTTAGTCTCTTTTTCAAACTCTCTAAATATGAAAAAGACATTTAGTTACTCTTTTGTTAGAGTCATAAAAATTAAAGGACAAAAGACTTGTCACCATGACGAGATCGAGTTTCTCCTTCTCATGACTTGTAAAACTTAATAATATGGATTCATTTGAAGAATTAACTTATATGGAAATCATATGTTATCCCCTTCAAGCTTGCAATTAAAAATAATTGGTGTACTCACTAGAAATAGTGGGGAAAAGGTGAAAGTGAAAAATCTCTTGTATAGGAAGCATATCGCTGTTGAACATGACACTCATCTGTTTCTCATGTTAGTTTTTGGATATCCTCACTTAGTCACATTTCCTTCCATGTTTGGGTAATCCAATTTTCCTCTCATATGACTATTCCACTTCCTGATCATGACCCTTTGTCCTATGTTGAGCCAAATGCCATGACACCCCTAAGTCATTGTTTTTACTAGCTTTTCCTTTTGCCACAATCCAGGATCATACTTATTTATTCCAATTTATTCCTCGTTTCATGTCGATGATGAGGGAATCATTATGGACCTCCTTCGACAGGTGACTTCCTATAGACTTTAGATCATTACCCAGGAAAATGGTCTAGAAACCCGCTTCAAGTACCTTAGAGCTTTCATGCCTTAATGGAAATTTATATTCGATGGTAGGTTTTCATTGTTACCCTTTCATCGAATGATTCCATGAGTGTTTGACTTCAACTTCATTTTCACATTTATGGATTGTATTGTCGTACCTTGAAAACCATTGTCATTATTAGTGGTTTCTTTTGTGCCTGCTAATGGTTTACATCATTGGCCAGTAATTAGGTGGTTTTCTAGTATGTTCAAATTCGACACATTTATTCTCATGTTAGAATTTGTACTTTGATCGGGTTGGGATGGAGCGCAAGACCCCGATTATTATCTAATTTAGCTCAGATTGTGTGGATTTATGATTTATTCATGATTGTACGCATGTTTCCCTATACAGATGGCTGTGACCATATCCTGTGACCTTATATCTATGATGATGATGACCCTTCTATATCAAGTGGTTGCATCCATACCATGGATATTATACTTCCAGACAATCCTTTTAATTCGAAAGGTTGCTCACATATTGTGGATGTTTTCACATGGTCCTTTCTATCAAGATGGTTGTATCCATACTTTGGATTCATGTTTTGATATATATAACAAAGGTATCAAATATGTATATATTCATCCTTGATTTGTAGGTCTCCTGATCATGTTTTTTTCTATTCTTTGCACTGGCTTGTAAAGCATCTCAGTCATCACTCCTTATTCTACCTTCACACTTTAGGGGGCATATGTTACATTGTATTTTGTCACACCTCCTTCACTTCCCAGTGCCATACCATGGAGTGCCAAAACCTTGAAAACTATGTAGTGTACCCATCCTGATATCCAGTCCAGATCCTTCCTATAGAACTAATGAAAATTTTCCTTGAGCCTTTCCAAATAAAAATGAGCTCAAAACCATAATTTTTAGGTTAGCTCCATTGTGACACTACCCTCTTGTGCTAATGTTAGGTTTCTCCATATGAGCCTCGCACTATCAGTATGAATTTTGCTTGAATACTCACACTAAACCCTAAAAGGAAATTTTTCCCAAAATGGAGAAGCTTCATGATCTAGGGGCTTCCAAAACGACAAGCTGGATGATGTCCATTGTTGATGTGGTCAAATCCTACCAATATTGCCCTTTGATTTTATCCCTGTGAACTTCCTTCTTGACATGAGGACCTTCCCCTATCTTTGGTGAGATCATAACTCCTTCTCCCAACCTATAAATTCATCCCCCTCCATTCTCAAATGGGTGCTCTCTTATTATTTGCACACTTATGCTGAGATAGTGCTTACATGCTATCCATTTTTGCTTAGAGAAGGAGTGCTTGGAGAGCTTGTGCTTGGACTTAGACATTCACTCAAGAACGATTTACAACATCAAGGCCTATGTTATACTCTTCATGTTTTCTATTAATATATACAATTCTTGGTTCATTTTCCATAAATGCTTGCGTTGATGCTTCATTTACCTTAATGCTCCTTGATCTGTTAGGTGGATTACATTTGATTATGCTTGTTGCACTTTTATGCTTTGTTGTGTCTCTAGCCTCTTGTGCAAATATTCAAATACTGTGAGAAGCAAGGACTAAGCCTCAGGAGTAAGTGATCAAGATCTTCAACAAAGGAGTACATTATAGCATTAGAGTGAGGTAGGTCTCCTTCCTCTTCTCTTATGTCGATTTTAGTATAGGAAAGTGTTTATAGATTGTATCATTTGTTGTTAGACCCACTCATTGGGCTAGAGGGATCATCTCCAACTGCAGAGAGGATTTAACTACTAAACATGAGTGCAAGAAATCAAATAGGATTAGAAATCAACATCTACACTAAAAGCATTGAATCTACTGCAAGAAATCAACTATAATTAGAAACCAAAATCTACATTGAAATCAATGCATCTAGTGCAACAAATAAAATAGGATTAGAAATAAACATATGCAATGAAATCAATGAATCTAGTGCAAGACATATTATTCCCTCTCTCCCCCCTTCATCTATATCTATACTTTCCTCTGTTATAGCCTCTTCATGTCATCCCTCTAAACACACATGATCTCTCTCTCCATATCTATTTATCTATCCTTCCCTACCTCCCTCTCTCTATCTCTCACTTGTTCCCTCTCTCCACCTTCCATATATACCTCTATCTCCCTTTGTATCTCCTTTGTCTCTTTGTATTGCCCCCAAAACATGTTGAGTATTGAACATGATTATATAGAGGTCTTTGTTACAGCTGGATGTATACCCCAGGAAGTTTGTTCATGCGGGGGGTTGTGGGGGGGACTTTTCCCCCTTGTAGGGGTTTGGGGGGGCCGATCCCCCCCCTGGTTGGGGGATCCGGGGGTCAACGGTCCCCCAACAGGGGTTTCAGGGGCAACGCCCCCAAAGCTAAAGATATATGTAAAATTGCCTTGTAAAAGTATAGTAATTTCTACTCAATCTGGGTCGTTCATTAGGCGAATGATCTAACGGTAGAACTTATGTTTAGTTTAGGGTTTTTTGCCCTAGAAGGCAACCCCTCTCTTTTTATGAGGGCATTGTATTTGAGGCTATGTAATAGATGTGTATTCTTCATTTGAGAAGTAGAGAGGTGAGACCATGAGAGAAAACAAAGGATATTACAGTGGATTTGTTGTAGGTTGGGTCTCTTCATTTTGCTAGATAATAGAAAGGAAGGACTAACTATTCAGGGTGGATGTAGCCCAAACTGGGTGAACCACGTATATCTGTGTCTCTCTTGTTTTATGCATTTTATGTGTTTATATTTATACAATATTTTATGTGTTCCATTGCTTCGGAATATATAATTTTCTAACAACTGCTATCAGAGCTAAAGGTCTATTTGGCTGATAAACTCATAGGAAAGTAGGGTTCCTCATTTGAGTGGGACCGATGGTAGAAGATGGTAAGTTTATGGTCAAGAAATTTAATGGCCAAAACTTCTCGCTGTGGAAGATGCAAATGGAAGATTATCTATATCAGAAAGATCTATACCTACCATTGGGCGGAAAAACAAAGATGTTGATGGGCATGATAGCTGAAGAATGGAACCTTCTCGATAGAAAGGCACTTGAAACAGTACAGTTGTGCCTCACAGTATCGATCGCCTTCAAAAATTAGAACGAAACAACGACAGAGGGTTTGATTAAGGCATTGGAGAAACTATATGAAAAACCTTCGGCCTCAAACAAGGTATTTCTTATGAAACAGTTATTTAATATGAAACTGTCAGAAGGTGGAGCTATTGTAGACCTTGAAATGATTTTAATATTGTTACAAGTCAGTTATGTTCTGTAGGGGTAAACTTTGATGATGAAGTTTGAGCTCTGTTATTCTTGTGCTCATTACCAAAAAGTTGGAATGGTTTAGTAATGGCCATTAGTAGTTACTTTATTTCTGGATCTAGTACTTTAAAGTTTGATGATGTTGTCGGTGCTATCCTTAGTGAGGAAATGTGACGGAAAAGCTCCGGTGAGACATCGGGTAATTCTTTGAGTGTAGAGTCTAGGGGAAGAAAAATGGAAAGAGGAAAGAGCTCAGGATATCGCAGTAAATCAAGGAAAGGAAGATCCAAGTCTAGAACATGGGTAGTATGCTGGAAATGCAGAAAGAAAGGACACCTAAAGAAAGACTGTAGATCTCAGAGGGGAAAAGAAGGAGATGCATAGCAAGAAAAAAATCATGAAGCAAATGCGACAAGTGAGGTGTTACAAGATGCTTTGATTCTTTCTTTCGAAAATATTGTTGATTCCTGGGTGGTAGATGTAGGGGCCTCATTCCATGCCACACCTAATACGAAATACTTTCATGACTATGTTCAAGGAGATTTTGGACAAGTTCGTTTGGGTGACGATAAAACCTGTAAAATTGTTAGAATGGGTAAGGTTATTGTAAAATAGCAGAATGGAAACGAATGGCTACTAAAGGAGGTAAGGCATGTTCCAGATCTAAAGAAAAATCTGATTTTAACAAGGTAGTTAGGTGGTGAAGGTTGTGTGACAACTTTCACAGATAAAGCTTGGAAGGTCACCAAAGGCACCCTTGTAATAGCTAAAGGTGAAAAGGTTGGTACATTGTATTTATGCAATGGTATTTCTAACTCTTTTAATGCTTTAACTTCCAAGGGAGCAGATGCAACATTATGGCATCATAGGCTTAGACACATGAGTGAAAAGGAGATGAAGATTCTTCACTCAAGGAACTTGTTGTCAGGTTTGAAGAATGTTGATTTGGACTTCTGTGAGAATTGCATTTATGGAAATCAGAAGAGAGTTAGATTTCTCAGAGTTGGGAAAGAAAAGAAGAGTGAAAAATTAGAGCTTGTGCATAAAGATGTATGCGGATCTGCTCAGGGATCATCTCTCGATGGCTCTCGTTATTATGTTACTTTTATTGATGATGCAACTAGAAAAACTTGGATTTATTGTATTAAGAATAAATTTGATGTATTTAATGCTTTCAAGAAATGGAAATCTTTGGGTGAGATTGAGACATGAAAGAAATTGAAGTGTCTTAGATTAGACAATGGAGGTGAATATTGCAGCAAAGAGTTTGATAGGTATTATTTAGAGCATGCAATTTGCAGAGAGAAGACAATTCCAGGAACACCACAAGAAAATGGTGTGTCAGAAAGGATGAACAGAACAATCATGGAGCGTGCAAGGTGCCTAAGATTACATGTAGGATTGCCTTTACAGTTTTGGGCAGATGCTGTAGATACTGTTGTTTATCTAATAAATAGAGGGCCTTCAAGTTCCTTGGATGGTCGTGTTCCAGAGGAAGCATGGAAAAGTAAAAAGGTAAACTGCTCTTTTTAAAGAATTTTGGTTGTGAGGCCTTTGTCCATATTGATAAAAAAATAGAACAAATCTTGAGGCAAAGTCAAGGAGATGTACCTTTATTGGATATGGTGTTAATGATTTTGGTTATCACTTATATGATTACGAAAATCACAAAATCATTAGGAGCAGAGATGTAATATTCAATGAAAAGTTCTTGTATAAGAATTAGTTGCAGAAAAAGAAATAGGAAAAAGAAAACAAGGAATACGCGGTTCTTGATGAAATTACTGAAAAAGTAAAGCTGCCTGAAAATAATAATAATCAACAACCACAACAATAGCAACAGGCACCCCAAACACCTGAAAGTGGTGTTAGAAGATCTACTAGGATAAGCAGACCCCCTAAATGATACTCACCTTCATTATATTATTTATTGTTAACTGATTCTGGTGAACCCGAATGTTATGAAGAAGCAATGCAGGTTGAAAGCAAGAAGAAGTAGGAGATAGCCATGGAAGAAGAGATGGAATCCTTAATGCATAACAAGACTTGGGACTTAGTCAGGTTTCCTACAAGAAAAACTGCATTGAAGAATAAATGGGTTTACAGGCTGAAGGAAGAAGATGGAGGAAAACAAAGGTACACAACTAGACTTGTGGTGAAGGGGTTTGCACAGAAGAAAGGTATTGATTTTGATGAAATATTTTCTCCTGTTGTTAAAATGACTTCAATTAGAACTATTTTAAGTCTAGTAGCAGTATAAGATTTGTATCTTGAGCAGTTAGATGTAAAGAAAACCTTTCTCCATGGGGATTTGGAGGAAGAGATATATATGTAGCAGCCACATGGATATGAAGTGAAAGGGAAGGAGAAACTAGTGTGCACGTTGAAGAAGAGCTTGAATGGCTTAAAATAGGCTCCAAGGTAGTGGTATTTAAAATTTGAGAAGTTTATATCTGAATAAGGTTATACTACATGTCACTCTGATCATTGTGTTTATCTGAAAAGGAAAAATGATGGTAGCTATATTATATTTTTATTGTATGTAGATGACATGCTTGTTGTAGGGTCTAACATGCAAGAAATAAATGTGCTCAAAAGCAAATTGACAAATTCATTTGCAATGAAGGATTTGGGAGCTGCAAAAAAAATCCTTGGTATGAGAATAACTAGAGACAGGAAAAATCATAAATTAACATTGTCTCAGAATCAGTACATACAAGAGGTGTTGAAAAGATTTAATATGAAAAATACAAAACTAGTTAGTACACCTTTTTCTATCCATTTCAAACTTAGTAAGGAAATGTGCCCAAAGACCTAAGAAGACATGGATTATATGTCTAAAGTTCCATATGCATCAATAATTGGAAGCTTAATGTATGAAATGGTCTACACAAGGCATGATATTGCACATGTAGTGGGAGTTGTAAGCAGGTACATGAACAATCTAGGAAAGGAACATTAGATGGTAGTGAAATGGATTCTCAAATATTTGAAAGGTACCAAAAATCAAGAATTATGCTTTGGTGGTTCAAACATTTCTCCATAGGCATATGTTGATGCAGATATGGCAGGCAACAAAGATAACAAGAGGAGAACTACAAGATATGTATTTACTGTTGCTGGAACAACTGTTAATTGGGTTTCAAAAATCGAAATTGTTGTTGCACATTCAACAACAAAAGAAAAGTATGTTGCTACTACAGAGGCTAGTAAAGAAATGATTTGGCTACAAAGATTTATGGGTGAATTAGTAAGGAGCATGATATGGGCACGTTATACAGTGATAGCCAAAGTGCTCTTCATATTGCAAAGAACTCAGCATTACATTCCAGTACTAAACACATACAGCTCAAGTACCATTTCATACGATTAGTGTTGGAAGATGGAGAGTTGAAGCTGGAAAAGATACACAATAGCCAGAATCCTGCATATATGCTAACAAAAGTTGTAACCAGGGAGAAACTGAGAATATGCTCAGTTTCAATTGGTCTCCAAGGATGATAATGAAGATGAGTAATGGCCAGGTCCAAAGAGGAGTCATTGTCCAACAAATGAAGCAGCGGTGTAGTTGCTACGATCATTCTCCAAGTGGGAGATTGTTGAGTATGGAGCATGGTTATTTAGAGGTCTTTGTTTCAACCGGATGTATACCCCAGGAAGTTTGTACACCCCTCCAAGCGGGGTGCTGTGGGGGGGACTTGTCCCCTCTGCGGGGGTTAGGGGGGGATGATCCCCCCTCGGCTAGGGGATCTGGGGGCCAGCGATCCCCCGATGGGGGTTTTCGAGGTAGCGCCCCCTAAGCTAAAAACATATGTAAAATTGCCTTGTAAAAGTATAGTAATTTCTAGTCAATTTGGACCATCATTAGGCGGATGATCTGACGGTAGAACTTAAGTTTAGTTTAGGGTTTTTTGGCCCTAGAAGGCAAGCCCTCTCTTTGTATGAGGGCATTGTATTTGACGTTGTGTAATAGATGTGTATTCTCTGTGTGAGAAGCAGAGAGGTGAGACTATGAGAGAGAATAGAGGATATTACAGTGGATCTACTGTAGGTTGTGTCTCTTCATCTTGCTGGATAATAGAAAGGAAGGACTAGCTATTTGGGGTGGACGTAGCCCAAACTGGGTGAACTACATATATCTATGTCTCTCTTGTTTTATGCGTTTTCTGTGTTTATATTTCTACAATATTTTATGTGTTCCATTACTTTGTCATATATAATTTTCTAATAAAACATACACACTTTTTCTCCTTATCTATTTATATCTCCCTCTCTATTCATGTAACTCTCTCCCTCTTCCCCTTCTCTCCCTCTCTCCTTCCTTCTATCTCTCTTCCCTCCTACTCTCTTCTCTCCCTCTCTCACCATATACATTATCAATCCCTCTGTCTCTCCACCTTTCCCGCTCTATGTCTTTCTTCTTACCTCCCTCGCTCTACCCTTCCAACTTGATCTATCTCTCTCCCTCCCACTATCCCTTTCTCTCTCACATCCTCTCTATATTCCTTCCTTTCTCTCCCTTTCCCTCACACCTCCATTTGTATATCCCCCTCATCTCTCTATCTCTCTCTCAAAATATATCACTATCTCCCTACCTCTCTCCTCATCTCTCCTTATCCTCCATCCTTCTCTGCATCTATCCTTATTTGTCTCTCTATCTCACCCCCAAACATACACATTCTCTCAATCTCTTCCTTCTCACTCCCTCTCCTTCTCTCTCCATTTTTCTCTCTCTATCTTTCTTCTTCCTTCTCTCTCTCCTCTTCTCTCTCCCTCCATCTCTCCTCCTCTCTCTGAAGACATCTCTCTCACCCTTCCTCTCTTTCCCTTTCTCTCCTACCTCTATATCCCCCCATCATTCTCTCTCTCTCCCTCTCTCTCCTTGCCCTCCAACCTTATCACTATCTCTCTTTCTCTCTTCTCCCTCTCCCCCTCTCCCCCCTCCATATGTTTTTCTCGCTCTCTATCTCTCTTACCATTATCTTCCTCTCTTACACCTATCCTTCTCTCTCTATATTCCTCCTCTCCCTTCTCCTTCAATTTTTCTCCTTTACTGAAAGCAGTCAAATAGGATTATAAATCACCATCTACAATAAAATTAATGCATATAGTGCAATAAATCTTCTTTTGTATCTCCCCTCTCCATATATATATATATATATATATATATATATATATATATATATATATATATATATATATATATATATATATATATATAATATATATATATATCCCTCCATCTCTCCTTATTTGTCTCTCTATCTCACCCCCCAACACACACACACACCACTCACTACTTATCTATCTATATATCCCTCCCTCCCTCTTCTATCTCCCATTATCTCTCATTTGTCCCTGTATATTGCCCCCAAAACATACACACTCTTTCTCCATATCTATCTATCTCTTCCTCCCTCTTCCTCTCCCTCTCTCTCTCTCTCTTCCCCTCCCCCATTTGTACCCGATTCTATCTCGCTTCACTCTTACTATCCTCTCTCCCTCTCTATCCATCTCCCTTATCACTCACTCTCTCTCTCCACCTTTATGTCTATGTGTCTTTATTCTTAACTCTCTTTATCCCCCTCGAATTCCATCTCTCTCTCTCTCTCTCTCTCTCTCTCTCTCTCCTTATCTCTTTCACGTCATGTCGCTATTCCTTCCTCTCTCTCCATTTCTCTCCCACCTCTCTTTATCTCTCTATCTCTATGTCCTTCTCTATCTCTCTCTCTTCACCCTCCAACTTTGTCACTATCTCCCTCCCTCTCTCCTTCTCTCTCCTTCTCTCCATCTATCTTTCCTTTTCTCACTATCTCACACCGAAACACACACACACACTATATCTCTCCCTTGTCACTCTCCCTCCCTTTCTCTACTTTTATCCCTCTCTAACTTTCTTCTTTACTCCCTCTCTCCTCCTCTCTCTCCCTCCCTTTATCCCATCCTTCGTCTCTCTCTCCCTTTCTCTCCTACCTCCCCCTCTCTCTTTCTCTCCCTTTAAGTGACCCCCTCTCTCTCTTCACATCTATCACTCTATGTAATTGTTCTTTCTTACCATATATATCTAGAGTTAATATATATCATGATAATATAGTGAATTTAATGTTATATTAAATTTAATATTGTATTAATCCAAAATTAGTAAATTCAATAATATTAATAGTATAATATATTCATATTAATATTACATTTAATTATAATATTAGTATGAATATTAACATTTTAATATTAATATTAGATTTACTTATATTTTTTTGCATGGCATGATCACGACATTTATATTAAGAATATATCAAACTAACATTTTCAATTATTACTACTTTGACACGGAAATTTTATTTCTTTAAAGATTTAATATATCCATAGGATATGGTTTTTCTTTTTAAATATTTTATTTTACAAATATTTAATTAAAAGAAATATTAAAAGATTTTGGAGCATGATTTTTTATTTTTTGTGTCGAATTAACCCTTTTTCGATGATTTAAGAAATGGTATTGGATTTAGTAAAGGGTAAATATGTTTAAAAATTTACCTAATTTGGAATTTTAATGTAGTTAAAATAATTGTTGAAGGTAATCTATGAATCCATCTTCAAATCGAACATAAAAGAACTATTAAACGCATAAGATAATTGTATTATAATTTTCCATTTTGTTTAAGGTCGACATTATTTTATTATTATTATTAGTATTATTATTATTTTCATGGGAACATATTTACACATTTCCCTCATATGTGAGCCTCTCAGTGGAAAAATCAGAAGTACAAATTCATTTGAATGGATTTATTAAATTTTTATTAGTTTTTCAACTTTTATTTTTTATTATATTTTGAATTGAGTTTACATTATTCTTAATTCTTAATATTTTTTTGATCTAATCTTTCATTTTATAGACACTACAAAGTCTCTCTCATACTAACATGTCGTTTAAATGTTTAAAGTCATTTACAACTACTACAACATCTCCTATTGAGCCAACATTTAGATTTTCGCACTCATTTATTTATACTACATCATCTCCCCATAATTATGTATAAATAACCTTTTGGCACAATAATTATGTTTCCAAAAAAATTAATTCGTTATTACCTAATAAAATTCAAAATTTAGAAACAAGTGTTGCAAGACAAGGCACTCCCTCCCATTGAAATTAAGGATTATGGCATATAAAAGATGCTAGCATATGGATATAAAGCATACTATGAAATATTTAAACTCATATTATATAATATGGAGAATATTAATATATATTTTTCATATAGATAAGATAACATAAAATATTATTTTATGAAATTGTTTTCAAAAGCACAATTATATTCATGTTTATATTCAAAGTTTGACAAATTATATTTTCCTAAAAAAATAAAATCTTATAATTTAGTTACCAAGCAGTAACTTTGGTAGTACTTGTTCAAATAATATTTATATTATGTGTATATACAACTAAATGAATTTCCTATTCATATATATTTGAATGACAAATTGTTCATTATAATGCACAATTACATAGTGTTGATCAATTTGGCATGGTAGTTAACATGATACTAGAGTTTTTCCTACGTAGGGACTGATATTGTGAAAATTGTGAGGTATTTTTCTTGGGTTTCTTTTCGTATAAGCCTTCAATCATTGACAATCTCATAAATTTTCGATGTTTTAAAAAATATGAAGAAATAATATTTATTAATGCTTCTTTGGTTTTTCTAAAAACTGTCATACATTGTCTAATAACTTTCAAGAATAATGGAGAAAGTGGGAATTCTAGTAAAGCAGAGAAGCGATACTTTATAATTGTATGAAAAAATTATTGTAAAATTGATGATTCAAATAAATGATAAAATTAGAAGGATCAATGAAAATCAAAACTATAATAGAAATGAAATAAGAAAATGTCCTCTATTTGACTTATATACTCATATATAAGTTAGTTAGAAAATTGAATCATAAATAGTAAAGGAGGTATGCATATAAGAATTTAGCTTTATTATTGTAGATTTATGTGGATCATGTTATGTTTTCTTCTGAAGAAAAATCATAGACTTTTATTATGATATAAAAAACTACATAAGTACGTTAATAATCATTGTATCATCCTTTCATCATGAGCAAATAACAAAAATGGGGTTGTTTTCAGAAACACGTCCAGCTCATAAAATCCATAAAGTAAGTATGTCCATGATAAAATATAAGAATGTCAAGAGTATTTTATACATACTACTGGATATGTAGAATAAAAGATACATAATAACTATGAGTGAAGAATCAATGTCCATGAAAACCCATAAATGACAAAAATTGATATGTAAGAGTTGATAAAAATATATTATATTTCCATGAAAGAATGGTGTTGATATGTTTGTATTGTTCCATATATGTGTTCTCTTATTTGCCACCATAACCTATCAATCACCCTCCTCAAAAAAAAAGTCTACATTTGTGTTCCGCTCCCTCTAAATATGGTAGTAGGATATAAAATCTAAAGAAGGTTTTAACTATTGATTTATTCTAAGATATGTAGTAGAATATGATTTTGTCACCTATGAACAAAATTGTACCATTTTATAGCATTGAGTGAGTCCCAAAAAAACATGAAGATGACGACATTCAAATTCCAAGACCTAACATAAAAGAAGTTTTGGTGAAATAAATTCTCCAAATGTTTTTGTTCCTCTTCCGAGCCTTATTTTTTATTTCAAAAAATGATGTTCATTTTTAAACAATATCAGATCTCCACCACATGCCCCTAGTTGGTTAGATACCCCATCAAAGTATGCCCATGGACTATGTTTATTGATTTCTTCCATCCAGACAACTCGTGGTGCTGGGTCGAACACTTTTGTGGGAAGAAGAGCATATATGGTTGTGATTTTAGAAGTTATAAGATCGGGAACTGAATCTCATACTATAAAATTTCTTTGTTCTTGGCTATTCAAACACCCCATTACTTAGTGGAGGAATGTTTCTATATATGACTTATGGGGTTGAATCTCACTATGTTTTCTAGGCCTTCCAAAAATCCCCTCCTCTCCATTCCAGATTGCAACACAAATTACAATTTATGATATCCAAGATATTTTTAGAGAAAGGATAGGCCATAAAGAGATAAGTTATTGTTTTTTTGCATTTTTGCAAAGAATACATTAACCTGGTCCCTCTTTGCCCATTTTTTTGTGTATTATCCCATGTCAGTATTTTGTTCTTAATAATACAACACAAAAACTGTCTATATTTTGCAGGAGTGGGAAACTTCAATTTTTTTTCCACCATTAGTCTTGATCAATATGAAGCAAAATCTAAAATTGAATTGTGGTATAAGAATTTTGGGGAGTAAAGACATGAAGGACCATAAACCCATATGATCTCATCTTCATTCTCTCTGATTCTCATGTGGGATCTTCTAATATCTTAGATGTACTATGTTCAAAGAATCACAAAATTTCCTTTTAAATTGAGTTGGTTTCCATGTTTCCATCCTTCGAACCAAAATGATGAACTATGTTCATCAAAAAACAATTTTAATGGAATATCACCTAATTTTTTAAGATATTCACTAGTTCAGGGGGTAGATTGTAATTTCCTAAGAATCCCATTCATGGATCAAGGCCTACCAAAAATCTTTGTCCTTTACCCACTCTTGATGCAAGGCCGAAACCCACAACATGGAAAGAAAACTATTTCTTTCCATATAGCCAACAAATTATGGGACCTTTTGTTTAGCTTCCTCAACTATTCATCCAAAGAGAGTGCATAAATTTATTTTCTTATCCCCGTCACTATCTAGAGGTGATCGACAGAGAGAAGTATCCAACTATATTTTGCTAACATCAACTTTGCAAATAAGAGAAGGTCTTTGACGCCCCATCCTCCCTAATATTTTGGCTCACAACTTTCTCCCAAGTAACTTGTGGAAGAATCTTCTCTTCCATGTTACCTACCCATAGGAATCTCCCACATAAATTTATTATAACTTGTAGGATGGCTTTCAAGACCTAGATGAGGGAAGTTCAATACACTGGGATTTCTTTAATCACATACTTTATCAGTACTAATATTCCCTTGCTTGAAAACCAATTGAAACTCCAGTGACTTATGCAATTCTCCTCCTTTGTTAGGAGCGACTTCTAGTTTTCCTTCTTGTATGCAGTAGGTTTTAAATGGAAACCAAGGTATCTAATGTTGTCCTTGATGGGTTTGGATTTAAAAGGAAGGTAATATTTCACTCTTTATAATTTCCTGAGGGATACTCGTTAGGAAACAAGAGATGATTTTCTTTCATTTAGGAACACGTTTGATTCTTTTAGGAAGGGATGCAGAGCATATTTAAGGTTCTCTAGATCATGTCAGAAACCATTAACAAAAAGTAGTATGTCATCCATAAAAAGGAGACGGGAGATGAAAATGTTTGATGCAACTTCAATAACCATAAGATCCCCTCTCCTTCTAGCTTCCATAGGAATCCTATTTATCCCTTTAGCTAGAAATAGAAAAAGTAGAGAGGATAGAGGGAAACCTTGCCTAAGGCCTCTTTCAGAGTGAAATAAAGTGGAAGTAGAACCATTAATCAAGACTGCAAAAGGGATACAAGAACTTAGTTAGATATGACTTTGTGAAAGATAGAAACATCATAATAAATAACTAGAAATAAACACATAGATATGGATTGAATGAACCTTTAACGAGGGATAAATCGAAGCCTTTAACTAACAAGGGATAGTAAGGATAACTCAGCAAAGCCTTTCATGAAAAATAAGGGCCAAATTTACTTAAACAAAAAAGTAATACATATGGAAAAACCCAAACTAATAATGGCCATTGTTGATTGAGAAAAATAGTGTGAGCACGACCAATACCATGTAGTAGCTAATCGACACATAGAAGGACTAGCTTTCCTTCTTCCTATTACATCACCTTAGCCAGTAGAAGTTTGAATTCCTTTTCAAATCTGAGATACAAATTATAGCCCACTAATTAAGAAGGGAATTCATAATATTAAGCCATTGAACTATATCCTATACCTTTCCCTCTAACTTCTATCTCTTGATAACTATACCCACGAAGGAATCCCTCAAATTCATTTTTATATCTACCTTGAACCTTACATTAGTAATACATCTCGTAATCCAATTTATGAAAGGTGGATCAAACCCCATATGAGTTAAAATCATGTGCAAGTAAATCCAGTTTATCGTATCATAAGATTTTGATAGATCAATTTTTTATATGATACCTTTCATATTTTAGTATTTGATGCTAGGCATACCTTGTTGTGCTACCCCAACAACTTCATGAATTTGATAATCATAAAGAAAACCAATTTTTATATTCTAATATTCCCAGAGAGAATCGGTCGAAGGCAGACTACAATTATTTTTGTAATGATCTTATATATGCAATTTTACAAGGATATTGACCTATATTATTTGAAATATTTAGGATCATCCGACTTTGCGATCAAGGCTATAAAAGTAGAATTAAAATGAACATGTATGATACCCCTTGTCGAGAAGTTTTAGCCACATGGAGTAAATAATCTACTATTAGGTTAAAGAACCCCTAGTAAAATTCCACCATCCCATCGTTCGAGCCTAGAACTTTATCTTACTTCATGGATTTATAACAAATTCTAGTACACCCTTATATTTTGCCTCTGTGAATATTGGAAAATGTTGAGAAGTTTTGATCACCTTGCAATCACGAATTCTTTCAATGCCTTATAAAGATGTTTGAGGTAATCCTTCCCCAGTACCGCTATACATTTCTAAGTGTTGGATTTTCTAACATACGATCTTGGAAATTCCCAAATGGTATCATTATTTTTCTAGCCTCATGGATAGTTTTAAAAAAAAAAAGGAGTTTTTGGGCCCCTTTTCAAACATACAACCCTACTTTTAACCTATCATTTATCCTCTTTGTCTACTAAAACTCTTCTCTTTTTACCTTCTAGGTAAAAAATTTGACCTTTCACGTCCTTTGTTTCATAACATCCTCCCTCCATATCCTCCATAATTTCCAATTGTTCCTCGATAGCTCTTAAATCCTCTACATATTTACCCTTCTTCTATTTCTCCTATTTGATTGATACTTGTTTAGCCTTAATATTTTCCATGAAATGGTGGGGAATAAATAAGATAATATTGTAGGTTTTAAGGAGTCCAAGTGTCTTTTATGAGTTAAGCATAAATTTTATCGCTCATCCATGAAGCATTGAATTTGACACTACTTCTCGGTTTTGTGTCACCTCCTTTATTTTTTAAGAAAACAAGGTGATGATCAGAGTCTCCCACATACCCTATCCATTGCAAAAACATTAGTATCATGTGAACTAGATCCCGTGTGATTACAAATATATCTAACCTCTTAGCTACGATGGTGCTCTCGATGCGCCTATTCCTCTAGGCAGGTTTATACTTGGTCAGATTCACTTCTATGACTCTATAATATGAAAATTTTCTACAGAAGAAAATGAACAACAAGTCAATATGAGCTTGGGGTCCCCAAACCTCTGATGCCACCAATGATATATTAAAGTCCCCACTCAGAAAGAGGTTGTTAACCTTCATAAAGGATTTGGAAAATAAACAATTCTAAAACAGAGCATGGTCTAGGCAGTGCCCATAATCATTTACCATAGTTTGCTCCATGCTAAACTCAATTGAGAAAATATCTTTACCTAGAGAAAGTTTGGAGCACCATAGGTTTATGACCTTAAATTTTCTAAGACTAAACACAAAGGGTATACCCCTAGAACACCCTCTCACATATGAAGCATAGAAAACCCAACCTAGAAACCACTTGTTGAGAGTGTCAGAGCTTATATCACTATGGGATAAAGTTTTGTGAAGCATGATGATACCAAGACATGAAGAGGAAATAAGCCTCAACAAAGTTAGTTTTTTCTAGGTACTATCTAGACCCTTGCAATGAAAGGAGATGAGTAACATTTCAGAACTAAGCTAGGGGATTGCATTGCTATAGGCACCCTAACTAATGATTTTTGTCTACCATCAACAATGTCCAACATAGCCTTCAATTGTGCATTCGAAATATTGGATTTCTAACCATGAACTTTAATAGGCTTATCTTTCAAAGGTACGACACCTAGCCTACCCAAAAAAATTAAGGAAGAGTCCTTTTGGGATTTAGGACTAAGGTTGTAACATAAGTTCACCAAGGGAGGATTCACATGTTTAGAAATAGAGATAGAAGAAGACCTATCCAGAATAATAGTTGTTACAATGTTGTTTAGAGGGTTAAATGAAGGGTTTTATAGTGTACTAACAAAAGTAAAAGGCCTGGAACATCCATTGCCTAGATCTGACGACATAAATGAAAATAAATTAGAGACAGGGTAGGATGACAGAGGGAGCAAGCACTTGAGGGGAGAGATGGTTGTGAAGCACTGATGATTTCCATGATCTCGAGTTGGTCCTCCTACTGATCACTTCCCTCCACTTCCATTATCACGAACTCTCTACTTTATTACAAGCCTTCAACCACCTTTTCTATAGAATGAATGTTGTGTTGTTCTACGGAGAGATGGTTATGAAGCACTGATGATTTCCATGATCTCGAGTTGGTCCTCCTACTGATTGCTTCCCTCCACTTCCATTATCACGAACTCTCTACTTTATTACAATCCTTCAACCACCTTTTCTATAGAATGAATGTTGTGTTGTTCTACCTCCCTTGGAATGTTCACCCCTTCTGTATCCCCCCACTACTTTCTAGGGTTCATCGTCACAGAGTCATGTCTCCTTTTACCTATGAATCCTAAAGGGTAACATTTTTCCATATGACCAAGCATATCACATTTGTGGCATCAGAATAGGAGTTCCTCATAGTTAAGTTTTTGTGTATGACTTTTTTCCCTCAAAGAGAACTTTAGTTTTTCAAATAGTCCTTAACAAGGATTAGGCTTCACAAAAATTGTAGCCACGCTCGTTATTCTTGCCTCCACGAAGGACATATCTTCTTCCAATTATTTCCCTACCTTATCTCCATTGGCTCTAAATACATGTTATGTCCACATGTGAGGGGAGAGCATTGATAGCCTCATCCATATAGTAATGTCCTCTAACTTTTCTTTGCATGCTTCAATTAGTAGGTTCCAGTGCTTGAAGAGAATTGAAGATGAGGAAATACTACAATTTCTAACAATAATCCATGATGTTGTCTATGAATAGTTGAATTTCAGCATAAACCCTCCTTGAGCAAGTATTTTTGCTATTTCTTTTCTTACTAGAGAGGAACCCCATGTTTGTTGGATCAACTCACTATGTTGTTTCAACAAAAAATATTTCCCTTCTTCAAACAAGAATTTGGTTAGTTGACATGGCTATGTGAAAATCAATATTTTTCCCAAAGACCAAACTATAATCCTTTGACAATGTTCTAATAACCATGATTTTTTTTGCACCTGACCTCTGAGTTCCTTTTCCTCTTGAGTTTGTTGGCTCCTCTTTTAGGCTATGAGTGATAAATATAGAAATTTAAATATCTGCTTCATGGGATTCTTGTTCTTGTATGAAAGAATGCCTTTGTGTACCGACAACTTCCTTTGGAACTACATATTTGACACTCGAACCTTGAAGTCTAGACTCTTTTTGTTGTTTTCCATGAGAGATCGTGCTCAATTCTCCAATTAAGGGGCTTTTCCGTTTTCCCAGGCCCCCTTCACAACTTGGACAAAAAGAAGGTAATATTGGGGTGCCTCTATCAACGTTCTATATGGATGCGATACTACAACTACAAATTACCAGATCCCATTTATTCATTAGGGTTTCTTTCAAGGTAATTCATTCATCTTCATTTTCTCAATGCGTTGTCCTCGGAATGTGACCCTATGCAAGAATACAGGGTTTTTTAACTAGGGTTCGAAAACCAATCCATTTGTTTTGTGCGTAACTCTAATGTTGAAGGACCTATAAGATTAAGGCACAAGGACCTTACTTCTCCATCCTTGTTATGTTTGTTCCTGACCCATAACCCACAAACTTTCTCAATATCCTCGAGGCCTCCTATATAGACTATTAGATGCTTCTTAGGAAGCTCTCAAACATAGGGTATAAGAAGAAAAGTACTAACATAAAAAATATTTGAAGCCCTAGGCCCTTCAGACTCTGGATATAGATAAACCCGCTATAATTATCAAGAAACCATGCCTTCCCCTAATTCTAGCCCCTCACATGCCTTGTTCCCACCTTTTTTCCTACCATTGAATAACCTTGATGACAAATAATCTTCGAGGGTAATCATTGAGACTAGTGACGTGGCAGTTTGAGATTTCACCCTATCTAGGTTCCCTTGATTAACCTTGAGGCCCTATACCACCAATATGTCAAAGGGATTCAAATCAAAATTGATATGCCTGTTCTTTTTACATTTTTACTACAAGGTAAAACCCTTCTATTTATCACAACACCGTATTTGAGTGTAAGCATCTCATGCCCTGTCACCATCGCAAATAATGTGAAACAACCCTTGCAGTCTCCATCCAGGGGATAAGGCTAATGACTAAGCCCATGGGAGATAGATTGATCCCCCACATTGATGCCTCCATGGTGTCCTGTTGTTCTAACACCATGGATGATGTTATGTTATTAAAAAACATCAAAATAATTGTGATAAAAATATATTATGTCATATAATAGTGACATTTTTTTAAGGTAATATCATTGTTAATAATAAAAATCATGTAGATAAATATATAACCATAAGCATGAATTTCCTCTCTTCTATACATAATAAATGAAAAAAAAGTAACAACAACAATTTTATATGATTGTTGTTTGAGTTATAGAGTGAGTTATATAGTATTGGAAAAAGGCTATCTATTCTACAAATTGTAAATCAAAACAATAGTAACATCAATAATTTGATATAATTGTTGTATGGATTATAGAGTTAGTTAAACAATTATATAAGAAGGTTGAAAATATTAACAAATTGTGTTTAGTAAAACAATTATGTATTAAAATACAAACTAATTACTCTAAGTTCAAAAAGATAAACATTAATTTGTTGTTAGATATTATGAAATTTAATTATAGAGATATAAATAAATACAACTAAAAATGATTTACTCAAATAAAGTTAAACAAAAGTATTATTCTCACATAAAGTTAGAAAAGCTATATATAAATCTCAACTAAGAATAAATCTAAAGGAAAATTTAAATACACAAAATTATATACTTTACAAACCAAAAAAATTGACAACAATGTGCAGGTAAGGAGATATGATATTGTTCATGAGAAAAAACAAAATGAAAATACACAATGCAAATATAAACATTTTTTTTTCTAAATCCCACATAAATTTATTCAATATATCTATAGAGCTTGTAATGTTTGTCCCATTCCATAATCTTATTTGTGAATATAGACTGGTTGGATATTGATAATTCATTTTGGGATAATGCATTTTGCACTCAAAGTAGAGATAGAATAAAATGTTTATGAGTTGTGTTTTTGTGTATAGATGTAATCTATATGTGTACCTAGAGTATTCTAATTAGAACACTCTTCTTCATCTCTATTCTGCTGATGCCATTCTCTAATTATAATGTTTAAAAACATAATTAAAAATATGCAAGTGAAACAAGAAAAAAAATTAGAAACAACTAAATAAATATTTATTACTATGAAATGTTGTATTAAAAAACATGTATAAGCCCATTCTTATTTTTTAATAACTTTTACTTTTATTATGTAATTTTTCTAATTTGAAAATAAATATAACTTAAAATATTAATAAAAGTAATATAATTTAAATTTTAAAATATTAATTCACTGATATGAAATTTTGTCTTTTGTCTGTGCATAATAATTTACATTTAGTTTTTGCTCGATTTTATTATCGCATCTCATAATACTTATATCAATTCAAACTCGAGATATAGCTAAATAACATCTCTATATATTATTGAAGTGGTATAGTTAGGTATAATTAATTTGAGATGCGATAGTAAATTATATATATTTAATATTGAAACCCTGCACCATAAAGATTGGAACTAATTCACAAACTTGGCAAGTATGTTATGCCATAGTTACCAAGTTCTAAAAAGTTTTGGATAAAAAAAATTCCATTGAAGTAGAATTTAAAAACATATGTGCCTTGGTGGATGGTTGTGCATACAAGTACAATATAAATTCTTTACGTATTTTTTTATCATCCTTGTTTGGTGGCACCATTTTAGCATGACCACCCTCACTTGTCGATCGAATATACTCTCGATAAAGATAGAGACATCACTTCCTATTCACAATTATTCCTTAGCAACGATATATTTGTTTGACGATTCTTTACAAAGTTTGCTTTATATTCCTAATCAAAGTATCAGTGGCCACATAAGAGTCGAGCAGGTTAATTCAACCGTATTTTGACATGCTTTTTTTTGTGTTTTTTGGTTGTGTTATCATAAAAAAGAAATGCATGTTGTTGTGGAAGGGTATTGACCAATTTAACAAAATTATACAAATATTTATATTAGCCATTTTTTTTAAAATTTAATATTTATTTTTTGCATTATTTTTATAAAAAAATAATTTTTCTATTTTTCATTTATCAATAATATGTTGTTTTTTTACCAATATTATTTAATAATTTTATTGATCATAATAAAAGGTAGATTATTCATTCAATATCTGGGATGTTTCAAAAAATATCAATTAATTAAAATTCCACAGAAAATAATTAATTTCTTTAAGTTTACTAGAGAATAAATTTAAAAATATATATTTTTAATTCTAGTAACCAATACAAGTTTGCATATTTAGACTTTTATGCCTATATGGTATAGTATTGAAGAAAACATCCAGAGTAGTTATATCTATTTCCATCTTGTTCCTATTCATTTGTTATGCAAATACTTGCTTAAATTATGGTGGGAAGTAAATGATCGTAAATATATTATTTATGTTAAGATGAGTTATTTTCATGGATTTTAATTTTAGGTGGTTTTTCCTATAAGAATTAATAATGAAAAGTCATCACACAAATATTTAAAAATGGTGGTATAAATATTGCAATCAATCTAGAAATTAAATGGAAAAACAATCTCAGACAAATATTCACATGACATAGAGATACAATAACAATAAGAACTTTAAAGTTACGGTCCAATCAAATGTTTAAAAAATAATATTGAAAAATAAATATTTGTTTTTTAAAGTTAAACATTATAATTTGAATTGGTCAATGTTAAACTAATAATGATCACGAGGCAAATTGTTTACTAGAATTGAAAAAGATTAATTAATAAAATTTTATCAATCAATTAATATAAAAGTAAATTTAAATTACTTTTCATATATTTAGAGTAAATTTAAATTGCTATATATATTTCATATATAGCTTAGTAAAGCATTTCCTTTTGAAATCAACTCTGTTTTTTTCCAACTATCATCTTTCTGCATAATAAGTTTATACGTTATACGTTAGAAAATTGCAAAACCATTATATCAAAATAGTTCCAAATTCATTGCAGAATAGTTAGAAATTCGTTGCGGAGTGGTATGCATTGGTTACTTATTCGATTCCGATGCAAAGGTAACGGTCAGCGGACTTCTTTTTGAAACTACATGCTTTGCAACGGTCAGCGGACTTCTCTTTGAAACTAAATGCTTTGCGACTAGGATTCTTTCCGGCCTCTAAGAATATGTGTAGGATGGTTGTTGAAAATTGTAATGTGTACGGTCACAGTTGGTTGAGTCACTTCGCTCAGGAATGCATATTTGTAGGGTCGTTGAGTGTGTTTTTAATTTTCTCATTCTCGGGATAATTGTTCAATGCAGCGTGGGCCGACAAAGGCTTGCGTTCCCCTGTGATAGTCGTACGTTCACCAAAGCTTCATGTTGCCGCGGATGGGGCGCTTTGGGACTGCCTACTTTTTTTAACAGAAAATGTGAATTTATAGCAATTGATCACTGATATTCGTACTTATTAAGTTGTTAATGCTACATTCAACATCAAGATTCTGTTCAAAACTCTGTGATTCTTAGTTTTTCAGCAAGTTGTACTCTACCAGTGGTGTTTGTGAGTTGGACATTCTTATTTTCTCTTTTCCAGGTTGAAATAACATGCGTTTGTGTTGGGAATTTTTTTTGGTAAAATCCCAAAAACAAATAATTAACTGAATACAGAGTAATGCGCTGTTTTTCTCCTCATGATTTTTTGCAGAGGGAAGCAAATAAAATTTCTAAGAACAGAAATTTTAATCATTAATAAAAAGCTTCATACATATTTTTTTGTCTTTCTCAGAGGGATTCACCAAAAAAATTTCACCAAAAACAAAATTACTCTGCCTATGTTACAAATGATTTTTACACTGTTGTGTAAAATCTTCATTTACATTTACTGATGTAAAAAGGGCTTTTACATTTACTGTTGTAGAATAAAAATTCTTACATTGATTTACTGCTGTAAAAAAAACTTTCACATTCACCCAAGAAGAATTTCTTACATGCCTTGCTGGTTTTTCACATCGCATTTAAACAAAGTTTTCATTTATGCTGCTGCTCCACACCATACATTTAATTATGCATTTCAATGCATATACTCAAGAATTTGCACTGCTGTACATTGGTTTTTCTCTCTATTTCCGGGAGCCCTTCGTTCCTTGGTTTTCTATTCGCTGCAGCAAAAACCAAATTGCTTCTCCACCAATGTGCAAAAACTAATACAAAGTCAACACTCACAAAACAAAACTATATGGAGTACATACCATATGGGTTAACAATAAAAATATTGCATGCCGTAAAAACTTTAAATACTTTACCTAAGACTATGACAAAGTATTAAATGTATTAAATGAAACGTGCAGTAAAAGTAAAAATAACATTCTCGCAGGTTGAAAGAGATCCTGGTCCATTGACTTGATCGGACGCAATTCGGGTCCTACAGCCACACAACCCAAACGAAGTTTAGTGTCCGGGGAATGGGTGGTTTTGTGTTCGTACACAGGACGCGTGTAAGTTAGTCGGAGTGTTCGCAGGCCCTCTGACAAATACAACCTATTGCGAAAAGTGGTGCGAAATGAACTTGTGGTTTTCTAGAAATATGTTTTGCTGGAGTAGCGTTGCAATAAATGCGCAGGTGAAATTACGGTCTCAACACTCTGCTTTAATTTCAACCGCTGGGCATTCAGTCATACCCAAACATTTTCTCAAAAGTTCAAAGCTTTTCTGGTCCAATGGCTTTGTCAGAATGTCTGCAACCTGTTCCTGAGTCCTGCAATGTTCTAAAATAATTTCTCTATTGCTCACCAATTCTCTGATGTAATGAAACCTCGTGTCAATGTGTTTCATTCTCTTATCAAACACTGAATTCTTGGATAATGCAATAGCTGAGCTATTGTCACAAAAAATCACTGTTGCTTTTGCCTGCTCTTGGCCTAAGCTTCTCAACATCCCTCTCATCCAAACTGCTTGACATGTTGCTGCTGTAGCTGCCACATATTCTGCCTCTATTGTAGACAATGCTACAATGGAATGCTTCTTAGAAGCCCATGAAATGGCTCCTGAACCCATGTGAAAGACATAACCGAAAGTGCTTTTCCGATCATCTACACTTCCAACCCAATCACTATCAGTGTATCCAACTAAATCTGAACATTTTGACACAGTATATAAAATGCCAAACTTTTTACTACCTTTGACATACCTCAGAATTCTTTTTGCTGTCTGCCAATGTGCTTTCTTTGGCCTGTCCATGAATCTGGAAATTAAACTAACAGCAAACATTATGCCAGGTCTAGTTGCAGCTAAATACATAAGGCTACCAACTATACTCTTGTACAAGCTAGGATCAAAACCCTTGCTGCCGTCCTCTTTGTTGAGTTTTAATCTCATTACCGTGGGAGTGATTACTGCCTTGCACTCTTGCATATTAAATCTGCCCAACACTTCATTTACATATTTTTCTTGTGAGATAAAAATTCCATTTTCATTTTGATCTACTTCTATTCCTAAGAAGTATCTCAGCAAACCCATGTCAGTCATTTCAAATTCCTCTTTCATCATTGTTTTGAAATTTTCAATGAGATAGTCATCATTACCTGTAAAATTCACATCATCAACATATAACACAACAATTAAAATTTTACCATCATTTTCTTTGATGTAGACGGTGGGTTCTCCCTGACATTTGTCAAATCCATTTTCTAGTAGATAGGAATCTATCCTACTGTACCATGCTCTTGGCGCTTGCTTCAGCCCATAAAGAGCATTCTTCAATCTACACACTTTGTGCTCTTGGCCTTTCTTCGCATAGCCTAGAGGTTGTTCAATGTAAACCTCTTCCATTAACACTCCATTCAAGAATGCTAACTTTACATCCATTTGGTAAACTTTCCACTTGTTTTGTGCTGCTGTGTATAGCACTGCTCTCACGATTTCCATTCTTGCAACCGGTGCGAAAGTTTCCTCATAATCTCTCCCATACTGCTGCTTGTATCCCTTGACAACCAGCTTTGCCTTGTGTCTTTCTATCTTGCCTTTAGCATTGCACTTGGTCTTATAGACCCATTTAACTCCAATGACTTCTTTAACTTTTGGTAGCTCAACCAACTCCCATGTTTTGTTTCTTTCTATGGCATTCATCTCCTCATCCATAGCTTCTATCCATTTCCTATCTTTAATTGCATCTTTGAAATGAATAGGATCATCAACATGACAATACAAGGCAAATAAGGAATTCATTCCTTCATCATAAATGTCACTTATGTTTCTAAACTTTTTACCTCTTTCATTTGATGTGCAAGTGCTTGAAGACGCAGTTGAATTTCCACTTTGTGGTGTGTTCGGAGAAGCACTTTCATTTCTCCTCAAGGGTGTTCCTTGTTGTCCTTGTCTTGGCGCTGCTATTTGGGGATGTATTTCAACCATCTCATCATCATCTTCATCATGAGACAAACAGTTCTTAACATTTACTGTTTCCTCTATGTTTCCATCCCAAGCTTCTTCTTCAATAAATTGAACATCTCTGCTCACAAAGAACTTCTTGGTAGATGGGATATACAACCTGTAAGCTTTGGATTCCTCACTGTATCCAATGAAAATACATCTCTCCTTTGATGTCCAACTTCCTCCTTAGCTGATCTAGAATGTGTGCATAAGCCACACATCCAAAAACTTTCATGTGGGTGACTCCTTACTTTCTCCCACTCCACGCTTCTTCCGACACTCTATTCATCACTGCTTTTGTAGGACACCTATTCAAAATATACGCTGCACAATTTACAGCTTCAGCCCAATAATCATTTGGCAAATGCTTTGCCTTCAACATGCTCCTTGCCATATCCATGATGGTCCTATTCTTCCTTTCACCAACTCCATTTTGTTGTGGGGTGTACCTAGCTATGAATTGCTTATGAATTCCATTTTCTCTACAAAACCATAGGAATTCATTGGAGATATACTCACCTCCTCTGTCAGTTCTCAAGACTTTGATATGCAGCTCGCTTTGGTTCTCTACAAGTGCTTTGAAATTTCAAAATTTTTCAAACACTCCACTTTTGTTTTTAAGGAAATATACCCAAGTTTTTCTAGTAAAATCATCAATGAAAGTTAGAAAATATTGGCTGCCTGCTAAAGATGGAGTTTGCATTGGTCTACATACATCTCAGAGGACAATCTCTAAGGGTGCCTTTGCCCTTATGCTTTTCCCTTGTGGAAAACTTTCTCTGTGGTTTTTCCCCAAAATGCAACCTTCACAAAGGTTGTCCGGTTTCTCT
Organism: Pinus taeda; assembly: GCA_000404065.3. Lineage (NCBI taxonomy): Eukaryota > Viridiplantae > Streptophyta > Pinopsida > Pinales > Pinaceae > Pinus > Pinus taeda. The sequence continues at coordinate 207,875 of APFE030317472.1, read as the reverse complement.
ATCAATGGTAATCCTCTTACCATTCCTTTTATGCTCAACAAATTAAGACCTCCAAAGTTGAGATGTCCAAATCTCAAGTGCCACAACCAATTTTCATCCTTTCGCACGCTTTGGAAAGCCTCTTGGGTAACTGCTGCAATTACTTCTTTGTTTTTCAAATCTGGCCTTATTCTAAGAGGGAACATCCTATTCCTTGTCATCTTCACTTTAGCAATACATATTTTGCTGGGTGCTATATCCATGATGGTGCATACATTATTCTTAAAGAAAACATTATACCCTTATGGACAAGTTGTCCAATACTCAAGAGGTTACACCTCATTCCAGGGACATAGTAGACATCTGCTATGGTTTTATTTTTACCCTTCTTTGTAAATATTTTGATTTCTCCATTTCCCATAACATAAATTTCTCTATCAGTCCCAAGTGTAATTTCTGATTTCACATTTTGATCTAAAGCAGAAAACAAGGCTATGTTTCCTGTCATATGGTTGCTGCAACCTGAGTCTAAAAACCATAAGTCTTCACTGTTTGTTTCAGCCATGTTACAAGCTAACAGCACATTATCTTGATTGATGTTTTCTCTAGTGACATTGGCATTTGGTCTATTACTCATATCATGTTGTTTCTTCCTACATTCACTGGCATAGTGCCCATACTTTTTGCAGTAATAACATTGGACATTGGATTTTTTATACCTTTTTCCTTGAGCATGATGTAGCCCTCTTTGTTGGCTGTTGACTTGGCCTTGGTTCGGATTCGAATTGCTGCCTCTTCCTTGAGCATTTGCTGATCTGTTCCGTCCACCTCTGTTTTGGCTTCTGCCTCTTCGTCTCTTGTTTCCTCTACCTTGACCTCTTCCTCTTCCAAAGGACATCTGGGTCTTGAAGGCTTACTCTAGAGATGAGTTTTCATTTTTACTCAACCTCTGCTCATGTGTTATTAGTGATGCATGGAGTTCATCAACTGAAAAGTTTGAGAGATCCTTTGTCTCTTCTATGATGGTGACAATCACATCAAAATTTGAGGGTAGGACTCTCAATAGTTTCTCCACAATCCTCCTTTCCTCAAGAACTTCTCCATGTGTCCTCATCTGTGTGACCAATCCAATCACATGTGTGAAGAATGAGTCAATATTTTCTGACTCTTTCATGCTCATATTCTCAAAATCTCTCCTCAGCAACTGTAGTTTTTCTGTCTTTTCTTTCTCCATGCCTTGATACACTGTCTTGAGAGTTTGACATGCTTCTTTGGATGTCTTAGCTACTGCTATCCTTGGAAACACACTCTGGTCCACTGCTTGATACAAAAATACAAGGGATTTTGAATCCTTCTTCCTATTTCTCTTTAATATATCTTTCTCTACCTGATTTAATCTATTAAACTCATTTTCATCTACTGGTTCTTCAAAATCATCTTAAACTAATTCCCATAAATCTTGACAGGCTAACAGGGCTCTCATGGTTATTGCCCAATAGTCATAGTTTTTCCCATTGAACTGTGGGAATTGAGGATTAAACATACCCATGCTGGTGCTGGTGTTGGCCATTCTAGCACTCTTTAACTATGCTTCTAAATCCTTGACTGTGTATTTAAAATACTGACTGTTTCTTCAGCAGTAACACAAAAGAAACTTTGACGAATACTTGAATCCTTTTGCCTGAGACTTCACTTTGCTGGAGAAGATTTACTGCTGCAACAAAAAGAACCTTCCTTCAGCTTCTTTATCACCTTCAAAGAGCCTGGCTCTGCTCCGATACCACTGTTAGGGATTTTTTCTGGTAAAATCCCAAAAACAAACCCAAAAACAAACAATTAACTGAATACAGAGCAATGCTCTGTTTTTCTCCTCAGGATTTTTTGCACAGGGAAGCAAATAAAATTTCTGAGAACAGAGATTTTTGAGACCAATAAAACCTTCATATTGATTAATAAAAAGCCTGATACATATTTCTTCCTCTTTCTCAAAGGGATTCACCAAAAACAAAATTACTCTGCCTATGTTACAAATGATTTTTACACTACTATGTAAAATCTTCATTTACATTTACTGATGTAAAAAGGGCATTTACATTCACTGCTTTAGAATAAAAATTCTTACATTCATTTACTGCTGTAAAAAAACTTTCACATTCACCCAAGAAGAATTTCTTACATGCCTTGCTGGTTTACCACATCGCATTTAAACAAAGTTTTCATTTATGCTGCTGCTCCACACCATACATTTAATTATGCATTTCAATGCATATACTCCTCAAGAATTCGCACTGCTGTGCATTGGTTTTTCTCTCTACTTCCAGGAGCCCTTTCTTCCCTAGTTTTCTATTAGCTGCAGCAAAAACCAAGTTGTTTCTCCACCCGTGTGCAAAAACTAATACAAAGTCAACACTCAAAAAACAAAACTATATGGCGTACATACCATATGGGTTCATAATAAAAATATTGCATGCCGTAAAAACTTTAAATACTTTACCTAAGACTATGACAAAGTATTAAATGTATTAAATGAAACGTGCGGTAAAAGTAAAAATAAGGTTCTGGAAGGTTGAAAGAGATCCTTGACTTGATGGGACGCAATTATGGTCTTACAGCCACACAACCCAAACGAAGTTTAGTGTGTGGGGAATGGGTGATTTTGTGTTTGTACACAAGATGCGTGTCAGTTAGTCGGCGTGTTCGGAAGCCCTTTGACAAATACAATCTTTTGCTAAAAACAGTGCGAAATGAACTTGTAGTTTTCCAAAAATGGTTTTGCTAGAGTAGCGCTGCAATAAATGCGCACGGGTGAAATTACGGTCTCAACAGTTTGATGCTTTCTGAAGCAGGCCAGAATGGAGAAAATGAGAGCATCCGTGCTTGCTCCAACTTTCCGTTTGTGTTGTTTAGACCATATAGGAGAGCGTTTTGAGTGGAAACATAATTTTCTGAGAAATTTTAGGGGCTGAACTAGTGGGGTTGAAAAATATCCTTAGCACCAATAACATTGCCACTATTTTTAAGTTTCTCAAGGAAGAAAGTTGATCGTGTTTATCAAGGAAGAAAAAGACAGCGGCATGAAAATTCTCGTCATATTTGAATGAGAGGCAGAGTGACCGTTGAGATTGGATTTTAAAATAAATAAGTAGCGATCTAAACCAATCCTATGGTTGCAAGGAAAAATGTATGCCATGCTACTAAGAGACTCAACTAGTAGGCCAGTCACTGTATCATGGAAGCATGACTTTCTGATATCAGGTGTTCAGGCGATACGAATATAATGGAGAAATTTTGGAGTGCTACGTTAAGCAGTGTGAGAAGCAGTACATTGATTGCATAGGCTAAAATGGTGAAAACAGGACCCAAAATGAAGCGGTCTCTACTTTCTCCTCCTGTTCTTTCGCCACTGGGCTAGATTCCATACACAACTGCACTAACTAAAAGAAAGACGATTAAATCCAAAGAACGTCGTGTAATCCCGTCGTGATATAAGAGAAAAGTGAACACTGCACCGAAAACCAAGGAGGTGATGTACAGAAGAGCAATACCAGAAGGATCCAAATTGCCATTCCACCCAAAAATCCACATACCAGCATAAATCTGGCTGCAACAAATGATAATTTGTTTTGTGGATCAGTCAGTATGGGGAGCGATGATACATAATAGCAAACATTATAGCAGAAGGGTATATCCACCCCGTTTGAAGTACAAGCAGCTCAACAGCATCCGAGGTGAGTATCTTAAAAGACAAGCAGCAAAAAAATGCAAACCACCGACCATTGCAGACTTCTCTCGTCTCTAACTTGCATGCCATTGTTATTTATTATTTCAATATCAATTTCTGTGAGCTCTCTCTCTCCATATCTTACCGATGAGAAATTTATAAAATCCTCCTTCCAAACTACATGTGATATTTGTAAATGTGTTAGAAAACCTACACAGATGAATCTAGCTAGTAAAGGTTGAACACACAACTTTGCAGAGCAAAAACATTAAAAGAAAATTGAAAGAAGAAAAGATGATTCATTAGAAAATATTTACAATGCTCATTATATAGCATTACTGGTGAAGTCCCAGTAATGAATTATAGTGGTGAATATCCAAGTATGCACTATAGTGGTGATCATGAGAGACTCACCCTCCAACAAGTTCCGGAGAATAATAGTCAGTTGCGGAGTAAAGGAGCAAATCAGGAGTAAATCATGCAAAAGGAATCTTGCATGCAATCCTGCTCTAACTAAGGTCTGCAGTAGATGTGTAGTAGTTCATGTATGCATGCTCTAACTAGATATGCCCTGCAGTTGCATGTAGTGTATGCTAACTGAGAGTTTGCATGTAGGTGTAGTAGTTCCAACACCCCCCCCTGAACACCACTATGGGGAAAAATAGAAAATGGGCCCCGACAACTAAGGCCAAAGGTCACCCAAAATACAATGCAACATGTATTAAAATTGAGGAAAGAGGGAAAACCTCATGGGAGAAACCCCCCCTCAAAAGATAATGTAATCAAAAGAAAAGAGGAAAAAAAGACAGTTGCTAAGCAACTATGTCCTCCACTCCAAGACGATCACGCAGAGAGCGAAACTTCTGCTCAGTGAATGTCTTGGTGAAGATGACTACAGTCTGTTCGGTTGAGGGACAGAATTGCAAATCAATGACCCGATCATGTACTAAGTCTCTGATGTAGTGCATATGGATCTCTATGTGCTTCGTCTGCTGCCGCTGTACTGGATCCCTGCAAAATTTGAGAGTACTCTGGTTGTCACACCAGATGACAATGGGCTGCCGGAACTGAACGCCCAACTCAGTGAGGAAATGTTGTAGCCACAGAGCCTGAATGGTGATGTTGACTACTCCTCTGTACTCGGCCTCAGCTGAAGAGAGAGCAATAGCAGCCTGCTTTTTGCTCGACCAACAGATAGGGCCAGATCCTAGACTAAGTGAATATCCGGAGGTGGACTTGCAATCAATGATGTCTCCTGCCCAATCAGAATCTGTGAAGCCAAGGAGATTCAATGCACTGCCTGCTGCATAGTGAATCCCGAAGGTGATGGTGCCCTGCACATATCGGAGGATGCGTTTGGCAGCATTCCAGTGTAGCTCATGCGGCTCCTG
>APFE030317472.1:104107-192830 GCA_000404065.3 Pinus taeda | reverse complement strand
AAGGGTAATTTAAATATTATAAAAAATAATTTAAAGATTAATTAACTCATGGTCCATAATTAATAAAAAGATTTTAGATATTTAAAACATTTGAATTAAAATATCATTTCATTTCATTTCAATAATATGCTATATGGTGACTCTACTTGTTTCATTGCAAAAGTGAGGAACTTTCAAGATTACGGACTTACCCATGTATTATTTATCCATCAGAGGAGTACCATCTAGTAGGTCACACATAATCATCATAATCATATGTACTCAATAATTATAGACCACATGTAATCCTCATAGATGAGACCAATAATCACACTCATAAAAAACTGAAATAAAATAGTGATACTTGTAGTTGAATCACTTCTTAGCTTCCTTCTTTGATACACACTCTAGGTGGGTTGCCACACCAGAAAATCACCCAATGTCTTCATGCTTACCTCCACATAGTGTGTATTACACACATACAACTAAACATGCAATACATGTATTCATATTAGTGTGATATGTACCATTTTTATATAGCACCATCTGTACCACTAGTACACCATTCCAATGTTCAGAGCATCACCTGACATATACTTTATCCACATGTTTCTAACCATGTTAGTATTATGCAAAAAAATTCCTTCATTTATTTATATTACCTTTAGGTAAGTTGAACAAACTAGATATGAGAATAAGGAATTTAGTGGACCAGTTCAACTTTAGGACATATACTTTATTGACATGTTTCTAACCATGTTAGTATTATGCAAAAAATTCATCCATTTACTTATATTACTTTTAGGTAAGTTGAACAAGTCATGCTTACTTTATCCATAGCAGAATAAGGAATTTCGTGGATCTGTTCAACTTCTGCAACCACTGAAATTTTTTATGTCAAGGTATTTGAGTGTTTTTGTTTAGAAAATCATCAGTAACATTCAAAAGTTTTATCTCTTTTCTTTATTGTAGTTGAGGTTATGATACTTTTGATGATTATTGGCTTAGATTTCTAGCTTTTTATTATATTGCAATTGAAGTTGCTTGTTTTATTCGTATTAGTAATTTAGGTTTAGCTTCCTTACAAATCACAAGCGACTCTCACATGGCTTTGCCCAAGTCAATCCATATTTTTTTGTTTGAAATTTTTTTGTTCTTCGTAGATATACCCACCTTGGTGTCGGTGTTGCCAAGCATTATAACCAACATATAATAAAATTCCAAAGTAGCTTAGTGTAGTTGTTGCCAGGCATTAGAACCAATCTATAATAAAATTCCAAAGTAGCTTAGTGCAGTGGACTCCCTCGTCTTTCGAAAGAATGTTGATTGAAAAATGTGAATCAAAACTTGAAAATTATTTCGTTGAAGCATCGGGAAAAACCTTTGAATAAACCTCCTATGTCCTTCCACGGAAAGGTATATGAATAGTATTTCTGATACATCTTTGCGAAGAAAAGCAAGGCTAGAAAGAATGAAATCAGCAAGAAACCGCAAGTTTGCAAAGCCTTCTTTAGAAAAAACGAGATTTTGGACCCTGTTTGAGATAAAATATGCACTGAATTGAAAAGAAAGAGATGTAGCTATCAGGTGTGGCCTGCACCTGGAGACTACACTCACAAAACCTGAGAGATGTCTCTCGTTCACTCTATTGCATTCAATCAAAAGATTACATCATTAAGTACAATACTAGGAAATAGGAAGTTGTGCCCAAACCCCATAACTATAGGAACTAATCGTAAGCTAGGGAGAAAGTTACAACAATGTAACCATTTTCTCCATTAATAATAAAATAATATTAATTATTCTCAACTGTTCGTTACTCTTTCCTTCGGTGTTATTATGATAACTCAAGGTAGTCACTGCTCTTTTGCTTCACAATTCTCCTTTGAAGTTAAAGATAAATACCTTTATTGCTTAGAGGATCACTACTCTATATTGTTCTTAACCTAAAAGAAAAGAAACTATAGCCCACAGGCAGTGTATCCATTAGATTGATGTCATTGCAAGGATCATATAGTTCTACATGTTGGTTTTGTTTCATCGTCTTATTATGAATGTAAAATGCGATTCTCCATTTTCCTTTTTCCACTCTGTCAATTTGATTTTAAGGTTTTGTGTTGGAAATTGTCACGGACCAAACCTAACTCCATGCTTATTATGCACCCATGATATTACTATAGCTTTGGGATAATTGTTAGAGTAGTTTCCATGAAAACTTTCTGATTTCACTCTTTGTAGGCATATTCACCAAAGCTTATTCTCTGGTCAATAGTGTCATAGCTCGAAATAGGATTTTGCAATCCTACCGAAATCTTTAGGTAATTTTTGCTATAATGATTGAAATTTTGCAAGACCTATTTTTACTTCTATTATGTCAACCTGATGAATTTGTCCTCCATATATATAGACAACAATTATATATAATATATATTTTCTTTGTATTATGTTATTGTTATAATACTTTTATATAAAAAAATGTTTACATTACATATTGATAGAATTGATATCTATCGATAGAATTCAAAAAAAAATATAACTCTTTTATTACCCATTAAAAGAACAAAACAATATATTTATATTTTCAACCCTATGTAATTAGCTTGATTTTTAACCATATAAATTATATTAGAAAGAAAAAACCACAAAATAAGCACATATTACCAAGCACGAAGGGAATTTAACATCTAACATATTAACTTTTTAAAAAATATATTAAGTTAATAACGTACCATTTAATCTCTTAAAAAATTGAATTCCTTCATGTTTTGAAATAAATATCAACATGAAAACGATATTTTAAAAACTGAAATATATGAATGAGGGAATGAGTTTTGTCAAAAGAGTTCATGAAAATGGAAAATATATATTTCAAACAACAACCCATATATAAATGAAGAATCGATATTGAAAATATATCTTTTAAAAACAAATTACATATAAATAAAAGAAATGATAGTGCATGAGTGTTTCATTTTAAAATGGTAATATATAAAGTTTTCGAGTTTACTAATATAGAACAATGTGTTTTTCCTTTTATCCTTTTCCCAAATGGAAAAATCTGGGAAAAATCATCCTCAATGAAGGGTTGAGTAGGTAGATATAATGCAAGTTGTTTTTTAGATTCCTAAATATTTATAGTCATATTTCTAGCCCTAAAAATAATGTAGGTATCGATAATGGTTCTCAATATTGATAGTTATATTTTAGTTTTAGAAATGATGTAGGTTTGATAATGGCCAATCAAACGTTTTGTAAGAGAAGAGGGTATCCATTAAACTTGGTCTTGGGATGAAGGACAAGTAAAGTTGTGTTGTGTTGTGGGATACTCTCAAGAATAAATGGAGAGCATAACATTTTTATCATGACTTTTGGTGCTATTGCAGATTTGACAAGTAAAGTTGTGTTGTGGGATACTCTCAGGAATAAATGGAGAGCATAACATTCTTATCATGACTTTTGGTGCTATTGCAGATCTATAAACAAGTTGTAGCACCATTGTGGCTTTCCTTAAAGATCCTTGGGGATTGAGTTTGAGCATAGTCTCTTTAATCATGATATTTATTGCAGCTCGCAAATCAATTAGAGTATCAAGAACTACAATATCGTTGATATAGATATCTACTATCGGGTTCCCATGATCCAAGTATTTTGGGATGGTGACTCTTCCCGAAAAAAGATTAGTTAGCTGCCCTATGACATTAATAAAATTAATTTTGTAATATTAAAATATGATTGTTAAATTATTTCAAAAATCTTAACATAAAAGTTAATTAAGAAAAATAATAATTTTAAATATTTTTAATTATTAAAATTAATATATTTTTCAAAAATTAAAAATAATATTCTCAGAAACGATCTCAAAATATAATAAAAAAAAATATTTAAAATAATAAAATATTTATATTTTTTAAAAAAACTTGTTCCCAAAACTTTGTCAATTTATTAAAAAAAAGGCAACAACTTAGCTTTGAAATTACACGCCTCGGAAAAATAATTCCACATAAATATTGATCAAAGAGAAATCAAATTTAATGAACAGAATACTATATTAGAAATTAAATTGTATCTTCCAAAATGAAAATTTAAATGAATAATATTTTATTAATTTAAATCTATAAATTTATCTCTTTGCCAAAACTTTAACTATTAAAAAAATATAAGAATACAGCCTAATGAAACACCATTGAAAATGCAAAGAAAAAACAAAATAATTAAGATTAATATAAACCGTTACAACAATATTCTCTCATAGGAAAAGAACCACATCACAATTATATAATATAATATTAATGAAACTATATGAATATCTAATAATATTAATGAAACTATATAAATATCTAATAATGATTGATATACCTCCATTTATAATGGTATCAAACACTTAATGTACTTCATTTATCAAAATTTGAAAATTAAAATTTAGGTATTAATAAACAATATTTAAATGTATAATTAATTTTGGTGAAACAAAAATGAATTACATAAATAGAAATAACTTATTTTTAATTAAATTTTAAAATTAAAAACATATAAATATTTCAAAAATTAAATCTTTATTATATATTTAATAATTATTAATAACTAAATTTAATCCTTTTCCAAAATTATCTAATTAAGAAAACTAATATTAATATTTTCTATTTCTTAATAATAATAGTGAAAACAAACCATAAAACTACAACCATTTTTATTATAATAATATTAGGTTGACGCTCATAAGAATGGTTAATAACTTTATTTTCAAAGATAGATTCATCATATTATTTTTTTTTGATCGAAATAAACTATATTGAAAGACTAATACTTAATTGATGATACATTAAAATCTCTTGTAATCAAAATTTTAGATATATTAAAATCAGGATAATGTTATAAAGTTGATTTACTATAGATCTATCTCTAAATTTTTAATATTTGAATTAAGAAATTTATAAAAATTGGAAAATAATATAACATTCACAAATAATAAAAATACTTAATAAGATTAGATTTATCTTTAAAAATCATTTTCTTAAAAATCATAATATTAAAAATATTTCAAAATAGATAATATTTGAACTTTTAGTTAGATTCATATAGCGCTTAATATAACATTCACGGATAATAATAGAAATACTTAATAACATTGGACTTTGTGAGAACCACACTCGTTGGTTCGAAACATGTCGACGAATATTCTATCATGTGATATACACTGAAAAACTTTTCTCATAAACTTGATATGGATCATAGAAGCCTCAATTCAACAACAATAGATTTATCTTTAAATATCAATTTTTTTAAAATAATAAATATTAAAAATATTTCAAAATAGATAATATTTGGAATTTGAGTTAGATTTGTATAACGGTTTGATTGCAATTGAGCTAAGCAGTTAAATATTTCTACGGTGTTTTAATATTTAGGCAGATAGGCCTTTCTTTTGAATAAGTGAACTTGACCTTTCCTTCTACCCTTTTTCTCTCTGAGGGACACTTGTACACACTTCTAGTGTATATTTATAGAAAAACTCATTGATTTACTTAGACCTTCGGATCCAGTATGTAACGACTTGCAGTTCTTGGGCGCGTGGGTGAACGGGCGTGCGCACGGGTGAGGCTTGGACGAGTGACAGACGAACTGAATGGACTGCAGTTACAGGAAGTGTGAACTTCCTGTAGTATGTGATAATACTTATACGCATATGAGGAAGGTAGCGAGGTGTGTATATATCGCGTGGAGCATGTGAAAACATGCAAGGAGGCTGACTTGTTATGTAGAGGATTTTGCAGTGGAGCAAGGGAGTGGGAGAGGTCGGCTCAGCAAGCCATGACCTCCCCTTATGATATATATATTGGTGAATGTATGGAGGCTTTTGACAACAACTCAATGATCATACATCTTTGCTACACAAGGTAGAGGCACAATCTAGGTGCGCAAGTCTAAGGGGAAAGGCACAGTTCTAGTATGCACCCATTCTCGGGCAGGTGTGCACGATGAAATTCAGTTGTGGGTAAAGGTGTGGGCAGGAGCGCCCGTTGGTTGGGCAAGCGTGTGCACGGGAGTGTGGCGCTCGCTTTGTGCGACGACTTGGCACGGGCATCTTGGTGACTCGGGAGAGAGTCCACCTATCATGCAAGTGTGCATGGTGACTTGGTGAAGTATTGAGATTGTGGACGGAGGTGTGTCTCGGGTGGAGGCACCCACTGTGGTGACTTGGAGGCGCGCCCGGGTTGGGAAAAAAACACAATTGTGCGACAAGGTGAAAGAAGCATTGGTGAGTCGTGTGGCGACTGTGTGGAGGTGCTAACGAGCTAGGCAACCGAGTTTTGCCTTGGATTGTAAATTTGGCTAAGTATGAAACTTAGGGTTTCCAAGTATACTTGTACATTGTAAAATATTGTATAATATATCGTTGGGCAGAATGATTTTTGAGGGAGTTGCCCCTCCCTTTATATTGTGCAATTGTGTTCATCATTTATAATTGTTGTTGATAATGAATGTGTATGGGTGTTCATTGGTATAAATGATAATGAAATAATACTTAGTTGAGAAACACAAACTAAGTAGGAATAAGTGGTTAGGCGTAGTCCACGAACATAAGTATTGGTGAAAAGAAAGTGTTCGGTGGTGCCACACCTCTCCAAGAGCGGTTGAAAGACTACCACTGGCCTAGGGGTGTGACAGGTGGTATCAGAGCTAGTCTGAAGAATTGGAGGAGTCTTGCAGGGCGCTGGTGCTAGAGCGGGGTTGCTCGTGACGAAGTGACAGTGGTGACAGGTACTTTTAGGTGAAAGAGGTTGGTGAACACTCCTTGATAAGTGTTGCATAAAGGACTTGGGTTGCAGGCATCTTGGTGAAGCTATTGTATGGTCGAAAATAGATTGCAAAGAAGAAGGGGGCTCTTAGCAATGGCAGTTGAATCTCAGGCTGGGTCTAGTCACAATGCAATGGACACTACTATTGGGTTCATTGGAAAGGTGTTGGAAAGGATGGATACCTTCGAGACTTATTGGAATAAGAAGATGGAATTGGTCATGAAAGATCAAGAGGCCAACTCGAAGGTGAAGGAAGAGCTCGAGGAACTCCGGACTCAACACCAGTACATTGATCTTATGTGTACACAACTTGAAGTAAGGGTCAATGAGGTTGAAGAAGCAAGGGACCAGGGTCTTGCAGAGATCGTGGACTTGAAGAAATCTCTTGATGAAGTCAGATTTGAGATCACAGTGTTGAAGAGGGTTGTGAGGTATAGCTCAGGTGGAGGAGTGCCTAATGTGAAAGTCAAGGAACCAAAATCTTTCGATGGTACAAGGAGCGCAAAGGCTCTTGGCAAACTTCTATGGGACATGGAGCAATACTTGGAATGGTTGGGTCTATCTGATGATGAGACGAAGGTTAAGGTAGTTGCTCAGTTCTTAACAAAGGATGCTAACATGTGGTGGTGAAGACGGATGGATCAGATTGCCAATGGCAGTGCTGGTGACATCACTTCGTGGGAGGAGATGAAGGGAGCTTTGCAAGCCCATTTCAGTCCTCAAGATGAAATGTGGGAAGCAAGGATGAAGATAAAGTTCATGAAGCAGACAGGGAACCTTCAGACATATTAGCGAGAGTTGGCAAGTGCGGTCCAAGAACTCCCTGACCTGGTGGAGAGGGAGAAGGTGTTCAATTTCATTATTGGGTTGAAGCCTTGGGCACACAATGAAGTGAAGAGGCAGAGGATTAGAACACTTGAAGAATCTTTTAATGCTGTGGACAAGTTGGTGGAGCATTATGATGAGACTTCTTATGATAGGAAGAAGATGTCTGACAAGTCAAAAGAGAAGAAGAAATAGGATGCTTCGAAATCGGATGATAATTCGAAGACGAAGAAATCCTTGAAGTGTTGGATATGTGCGGGACCACATAAGGTGAAGAATTTCCCTTCTAAACTGAAAGTGGCTGCGATTGCACAATCTAATACGAAGAATGAAGAAGCTTTTGTGGGGATGATGTAGATACTTGGTGCTACTGCTACTATAGAGGTGATCTCTCGGAGGGATCCTGAGAGGAACAAGTTGGAAAATGTCTGGATGAAGGTTGGGGATGCTGATATACTCACTATGGTGGATAGTGGGGCCTCTCACAACTTCATGGGAGAAGATATTGCGAGAAGGATTGCGCTGAAATTTGTATAGATAAAGGCACAGATGAAGACAATGAATTCTCCTTTGGCTGAAGTTCTTGGTGTAGCTGAAACGGTGGACACAACACTTCGTGAGTGGACAGGGAAGGTCGACTTCACTATAGCGCAGATAGATGACTATGAAGCTGTGTTGGGAATGGAATTCATGAAACAGTTTGATGCTATCATTGTTCCACATTTCAAGAAGCTGTACATTTACGATGGAAGGGAAGATGTACCCATTGGTGTGCCTACCATTGGAGTGAAAAGCCCTGATTGTGAGTTGGCAGTGATGCAAATGGAAGACGGGAAGCGGATGGAAGATATGAGTAAGCGGTTGTCGATGGTTGAGACAAAGCTTACTGAGCAGTCATTGGTCATTAGGAGTCTTTCAGATAGTATCTTGGATTTGTCAAGAAGGCTAGAAGCAATCGAGGATGATGATGATGATGAGGCATATGTGAGGCTGAATGTCCAAGAGGAGGATCGGGTCACTTATCTACAGAGGATGGAGATTGAAGATCCTGACATATGGATTGAGTTGATTAGTAAGGGTGAGCCTTTAGGCTCTACTCCTTCCATATCTTCTTAGATGGACAAGAATATGGGGCTCATTGTTAGTTGCTCATGGCAGTGAGTCCTTTAAAACAGGTTGAGCAGGTATGAAAAATTGTGGAGGGGTGGCTTGGCATGAAGCATCATGACATGTTGTAGATGGATGGAGTTTCCATGGGCCTGAGCATGGTGGTGAGATTCTTGGCGAGTCTGAGATGTGGCAGAATCCGAGATAGACTGGTGAAGGCATAAGGATGTTCACTCTCATGGCTTGAGCATGACAATTCGATTAGCTACCCAACTAGCTCAGAAATTGGCTCTGGAAGTGCACAGAGAGATGTTGGCATTAGGCAGACAGGGAGGATAGTTCACAGGATGAGGACGACACATGGTGGAGATGGAAGTTCTACATATATTGCAGGGATGCTTGCAGTATGTGGAGGAGTTGACATCATGGGCCGAGGATGAGACAGACATTGTTAATGATCTTGGTGGATGGCTACCAAGATGGTATGTTGTCGAGGATGACAATGATTTCAAGTGGATGAGGATGTAACGACCTGCAGTTCCTGGGTGTGCGGGTGAACGAGCATGCGCACAGTTAAGGCTTGAACGAGCGACGGATGAGCAGAACGGACTGTGGTTACAAGAAGTGAAAATTTCATGTAGTATGCGATAATACTTATGCGCATATGTGGAAGGAAGCGAGCTGTGTTTATATGGCGTGGAGCATGTGAAAACATCCAAGGAGGCTGACTTGTTATGTAGGGGCTTTTGCGATGGAGCAATGGCGTGGGAGAGGTTGGTTAGGCAAGCCACGACCTCCCCTTACGATGGATATACATTGGTGAATGCGTGGAGGCATTTGACAACAACTCAATGCTCATACATCTTCACTACACAAGGTAGAGGCGCAGTCTAAGTGCGCAAGTGTAAGGGGAAAGGCACAGTTCTGGTATGCACCCATTCTTGGGTAGGTGTGCACGGTGAAGTGCAGTTGTGGGTAAAGGTGCGAGCAGGAATGCACGATGGTTAGGTGAGGCCGTGCATGGGAGTGTGGTGCCCGCTTTGTGCGACGACTTGGCACAGATATCTTTGTGACTTGAGAGAGTGCCCGCCCATCATCAAAGTGTGCACGATGACTTGGTGAAGTGTTGAGATTGCGGACGAAGGTGTGTCTCGAGTGGAGGCGCCCGTTGTGGCGACTTGGAGGTGTGTCCAAGTTGGGCAAACAACATGATCGTGCAACAAGGTGAAAGAAGCATTGGTGAGTCGTGCGGTGACCCTGCGGAAGTGCCGATGAGCTAGGAAACCGAGTTTTGCCTTGGATTGTAAATTTGGCTAAGTATGAAACTTGAGGTTTCCAAGTATACTTGTACATTGTAAAAGATTGTATAATATATTGTTGGGAAAACTCATTGTTCAGGGAGTTGCCCTTCCCTTTATACTGTGCAATTGTGATCATCATTTATAATTGCTGTTGATAATGAATGTGTATGGGTATTCATTGGTATAAAGGATAAAAGAATAATACTCGGTTGAGAAACACAAACTAGGTAGGAATAAGTGGTTAGGCGTAGTCCATGAACATAAGTATTGGTGAAAATAATTTGTTTGGTGGTGCCGCACCTTTCCAAGAGTGGTTGAAAGACTACCGCTAGCCTAGGGGCATGACACAGTAGGTCATAGCTCTGTGGTTGTCACTGACATTGCTTTTCGAAACTTAGAATTGGTCGAAATGGGCATGGATAATTGTATAGGTCAAAAATCACATATTCTTGTTGCTCATACCTAGTTGCTGGTCCCGTTTAGAGACTCAATTACACCTTCAAATCTTAGTTTATGGTAAGAGAGAATACTTTTTTGGTTAGATTTATTTTCATAAGAATTGCCCCCAAATTCATACAAAAATATGGTGACGAGAATGGAATTATTTCCCTTTATACCACAACAAAATGTTGGTGATGTTAGATACATAATTATGTCATCAAATTCATCACCACCACACCGCGTCCAGTGCGTTCACCACCTCCGCAATCACTTCCTCAATGGACCAAATTTTGAAGGGCCAACACCGTCAAGTCTCATCAATACTCGAAGAGGAAAAAATAATATATGTAACTGACCCATATTTTGTATAAATATAGGTGCTCAACAGAGTCGGGTATCCTACTCTCAAATTCCATATTTGTGTGTAATCAAGAAGTTATAGGTGCATTTTATCAACTTATTTCTTTTTATTATTTCTTTCGAGTGGTATTAGAGTCGGCCCTGGGCCAAGTCCCTCACAGAAGAGCCCAGGGACTAGTAGAGTAGCTTGTACTATGTTGGGTGGACTTATGGGCCGTGAGTTTGCTATGTGGATAAGGCGTTAAGACTGAATCGTAGAAAATTTTTGTGTGTTCACATGTGTTTAACAATTGTTTATTGGAAAGCCTCCCCTACTTAGTCATAGTAGAGATAATCATGTTGTTTTATGATAAAGAGGGCTAACAAACCTTGTTACAACATGCAAACTAATTTGTTTGAGCTAGTATGCGAACCAACGCTCTATGGAGTCTCACAACGTTGGACACTAAGAGCGAGTCTGTATGTGCACTAAAGGCCAAGGTTGTGGTAAGTTTCTTATTCCCACCATTATTTGAAGTTGTGTCTCTCTTCCTTTGGTTGCTAGCGTTGGACCCTGGCTCTCAAGCCGTAATCTTTGTTGGTGTTTTGTGAGTGAGAGAAGTGTGAAAAATTATTGTAAAGGAGACGACGAAGGTTGTGTTTATGGTTGAGCTTGTAGTTGTAGTGATGAATATGTGGGCCCTTTTTAGTGTCAAGGGTGTGATAAAATCCAAACAAGCCGTGAGTTCCAAGAATGTATAAGAAGCAAACATCATAGGAGCAACCAACATGTGAATGTCGATTTGTGGATTGGAGTTGTAACTAGAGTCAATAATTGTATTTCCTATTTGTTATATGAGCAGAGAAGAAGTTATTCAATCAATTGTTTGTTACCAGAAGAGAAATCGAGAACCTAGGTGCTTGTCCTTGTAAGGAGTTGTTGCTGCAGATATTAGAGCTCATTAGAACTGGTGATCGTAGGAAACATGTCCAATAAAAAGAACTTTATTCTCAGTTGTGGTGCCTAGTTCTGAAGTTGATAGGGCCACTGGCAATTTCTCTAAAACATTGAATTTTGTCCTCTCATTTAAACATGAAGAACACTACCCTTTGTAGAGGTTAGTAGATGAATAAATCGAAAAAAATGCTTATTTTAGTATTGACCCTGATAAGGTTATTTCCAAGGTCGAAGTGGATGGTAAAGGTGATAATAGTGTGCTGAACATTTTTTGCATTAATGATATGCTGAGTTCAAACCTGGTGCCGTCAAAACAAATTTTTGTGGTGTGGTCAGCATGGAATCATTTACGTGTTGATATGAAAGAAATACATGTCATGTTTTTTACTATCTAAATTCATCGATGTAAAATTATGATGAGGATAATGAAGAGAAGATGGTTCATGAAGACACTATGAGTATGAATAATTTCAATGAAGACGAAGTAAAGATGAAATCTAAATGAGCTTATATATTTGGGCGTATAATTGGACTTGGTATTTGTTGTATCTAATTTGACTTGAGATTATTATAATAAGGCATTGTGTCGTAAGGGGTGCATGAACGCTTGTACCCGACACCCCAAAGTTGATTTCTCAGGTGTGTTCTAAGATTTGTTGAGTTAGATGGCAGGTTTTATATCTCTTAGGAAGAGAGAGGATGTGATATCAAGTTTTGTAATTGACCACTAGATAGATACAAAAGGTGTAATTGTATCTATGCTTGATTTGTAATTATTGAGTCAGGAATGTAGAGTTTAACCCTCTTCGATAGAGATGTGATGTGACATCAAGTTGTGGAATTAACCACTAGGTAGACACGAGGGTGGTAGGTGTACTCATATCTAAATCAAGGAAGTTAAAATGTGAGATGGAATTAGAATTGAAGGGATCAAGTCAATAAGAGTTTAACATGACTACTGAACCATGTAGGTGAAAAGGATTCCTAGAGAACTGGCAAGTACAGTGGATGGTACCAATGTACCTTGATATATGGGTTTCTTTTTATATGGACATCAATAATCAGAGAACAGAAGAATGGACACTCTGAAGAAAGCCCAAAGAGAAGATACTAACAACTAAATTCAATTTTTCTGGAGTTCTACATATTACAAGATCCATTTGTACACATGTTTAGAAAATCCTCAACAAATTTTTCGTGAGATAATTAAGAGGGAGAATGTTAGGTGCGTAATTATCTCACCTACTTCATCACCGCCACACTGTAGCCAATGCATCCACCGCCTCTGTAGTCACCACCTCGATGCACCAAAGTTTGAAGAGCCAACATCATCTTGTCTCATCAATACTTGAAGAGGCAAAACTAATATATGTAACTAACTCAGACTTTTTTATAAATATTGGTGCTCAACATAATCAGGTATTCCACTCTCAACTTTCATATTTGTTTGTAATCAAGCAGCTGTAGCTGCAATTTACCAACTTCTTATTGTGTATTGTTTCTTTTAGATAAAAGATGAGAGTAATGGTGCCAATCTTTTTTAATTTTAGAAACAAAAGATTTAACATATTAAAAAATGAACTCTCTCCAATTAACTGCACATGTTGGTCATATGGGATATGCATCCTACTCATGCTAGATAATTCCCTCCTACTTGAGCAGTGCCTTGCATCGGAGGAGATCAAATAAAATCAAATAACTAATAAAAACTCTTATAGATCAAATGAATGATAAGAACAAAACTTATATGAACCATATTCCAGGCCATACATGTAATTTACCCAAAATTAACCTAAATGATATAGGCTAAAGAAGAGAGGATGGAACATTATAATTATTATTAAAAGGAAATGATCAGACCAATAGATAACAAAAATCGTGCAACTTCAAACAAGATGTTTAAATGGTAATTATTAAAACACAAAGGAAGCAGGTCAGTGGATAAAAAAACTATGCAAACGAAAACTACGTTTTTATTTAACATATAAAAAATGATCAAACTAGTGAGTAACAATTCCTGCAAATTCAATCTAGATTTCTAATCATTATTTGAAAAAAAACATGCATTTCATATTTCTTCAAATTCAAGCTAAATCTTTAATCATTGTTTGGAAAAATTATGGATTTCGGGTTTGTGCAAATTAAAAAGACATGAGACGGATGGATACCAAAATTCTTGAAATTCAAACAAGAAAGTCCAATGTTGCTATTTACATTACCAATCAAAGACGAGTAAAGGATAGGAAGGATTAACGGAAGGGAACAACGTTTCATTCTGATCCATTTTTTCTTTGATCGCCATATTTGAACCGAGATCGCGCAAATCCTCAGTAAATTTACTTGAATTCTCACAGCATTCAACAACACAATTTTTCCTCAGAATTGCTTCGCGAAGATTAAGCAGTGGTTCACCAAATGATATAATCTTCGCCAATATTACTGTGGTCCAAGGTTTCAAACAAACTCCACTAAGTTTTCATAGAATTTAACATAACTTTGATGATTTCCCATTTTTCAAGCTTTCCAGCGTTTCGAACCACTGAAATACCAAATGTCGTATTTCATCGAGGTAGTTTTTTTAAGTTTGTATTGTGGTGTAACGTATATTAACAAAGCTATAAATACTAAATGTGTATATCTATTTACCAATACTACAACATTTTTCTCACATCAGATTATAAGGCACTTGTGGCATTATATATATAATGGTGTAATGTTTATTAACAAAGTTATGGATACTAAATGTGTATATTTATTTATCAACACTAAAACATTTATTTGATACTAGACTATAGAGCACTAATATATATATATCAAATTATTCATTCAATAATACGCATAAGTGAATGATAGAATAAATTTATGTTAAGTCGATTAGTACAAGTATATTGAATGAATAGATTTACAATGATGTAATTTTGATTATTTTTTTGATAATTAGGTAATTGTGTAGGTTATGTGGTTGATGTAATTTTTTTAAATGAAAAGTTCGTAGATTTTTAGAACATTTGATGTTTTGAGAGGACATTGCACCCATCATTAAGGACACATAATGTTTTTTTAAAATTTTAGTTCAAAGCTTCTGGAAAATTCTACACGGTGTACATCAATAAGTATTGCATCAACCACATGATTAATAATTTTGAAAACCCACACATCCAAATTGTGTATATTGTTATAATAAAAATTAATTATTAAATTTGTTGTTTTTTATATGTTGTACATAAAGGGTGTGTAATTGGGAAGTATCACTCAGCATTGTTTTAAACAAGAAAGACCGGATAATAAAGATTTAAAGAAACTTGTCTAAGGTGCCCTATATTCCCTAGGAAAACCATCACTACCATGTGCAAGGTACATTTTGACTTGAATTTCACTAAATATTTTTCTGGGTATACTTATATGTACTTCTTCAAGATCATGTCTTTGTAAAAATCAAAGAATGGAGGGTATTGGTGGAAACTAAATGTGATAAAACTTTGAAATGTTTAAAATTCGAGAGTGAAGAAGAATATATGAGCAACACCTCTCAATCTTACTTGTCACATAATTTAATAATATCATTACTTTTATTATTTAATTTTTTTCAACCACTTTTGTAATGAATAAGAACTTGTCATAAACAATGATTTACGTTACGAGAATATATTAGCAAAGAACTTAAAGTAACAATTTTAAATAAATAATTTCAATAAAGGGAACAAAACAAAAACAAACACAAACAAGAACTTTATCATTTAAATTGATAATGAATATATATTTATATATAGTTGGTTAACTTTTTCCAGAAATAATTTCAAGAAAACGGAACCAAACAAAAATAGACACAAACACCAACTTTATCATTTAAATTGATAATGGATATATATCTATATATATAGTTAGTTAACTTGATCATGGAAATCAATGCGACAATTTTCATCATGTATATATCATAATTTTTAAATAATGAATTATATTTATGGTATTGGTAGGAGTAAAGTAGAGAAAAATGTTTATTTAAAGATAAAATATATTATATTTTTGTATTTTATACTTTGTAAAGCACATTAAACTGAATAATATCATTACTTTTATTATTTATTTTTTTCAATCACTTTTGTAATCGTAAGTGTTATGAACCAAGGTTCAGAATTTATATTAAATTATTTTTTAAGTCGGATAAACCCCTTTTGATTGAAGATGGTTCTAAACTTTATAAGACATGGGATTTACTAGAGAAAACCCTTGGCTATGATTTTGCAAGTGAGTGGTATATATTTTGTAGTCACTTAAGAGTTACACTTGGCTTCATAAAAAGAGATCTCATTAACGTTAAAGGCCACTAATCATAATGTATCCACTTTACCATAGAACAAGTGGTGCTACATTAACATGGCCCCTGCCTCAGAAATATCTAGTCATCTGCTTTAACATGGGTCATCACATGGGGCAAGAACTCTAATTTTACATTAAACCACAAACCAACCCAACGGACTAGATTCATAGTTAGTACTATATGATATAGTGCTTTATTACATTAGTTCAATAAGTAATGATTAGGTATTATTGCTTTACACTACTAGCTTGGGTACACTACAAGGATGACCTTGGTCTCCGAGTATGAGCAATATCAAGATGCAACTGTAAATGAAGAGGGGGACAAAGATTTTAATTATGAGGAGGAAGGGCTTCATACATGTAGTGTAGTGTTATTTCTGTCTCACACCATGGGTAGCGCAACATCCAATTATTGAGTTTGTTGTATTATATTTTCCATGCTTTGTTTTTCTTGTATAAATGGGTAAATCATAGAACAATATAATAGATTTTAGGCAAAATTCTCTAGTTCTTTAATCTCATCATACATATTTTGCTCTTCATGTTGCTATTCATTATATTTGTTGGACATCTAATCCTCAATGGGTTAGTGTGGAAGCCGAATGGACAGAAGGAATCCAAGAGACCTTGAGATGTGAAACCCAACGATCGCATATTGTACTATAAATGTATATATCTTGTTAATAAAAATTGTACTCTCATGATTTATCCTTCATATTATTCTTGCTGCCCTTGTGTGTTTAACATGGTATCAGAGCAGGCGTATTCCTGCCCTGCATAATTATTTTGAGCCATTTGTTTTATGGCCTTTATGTGAAGATCATTTCTGCCATCAATTCTGCATCACATAAATATCTTTGATGAGTATCTTCTCAGCTAAATTTTAGCTGCAACCTATAATTTCTCCAGCGCCATTTTTATTCACCTACCTTCTAAAAACGTTCATTTCTCAGACCTGCCATCTCTGCGCTAGCAAGAACACACCTCTGAATTATCATTGTTAGCACGTTTTTGTATGAGTGTAATGTCTCTTGGTATTCTAGAACTGGAGCGTTGAATCTCTATGATGAACGCCCTCTGTTAAGAGACATTCTACAAACACTATATCACTGCGTCAGTGTCATAAACGTTTTATATTCTCCTTTAATCTGACATTTGAAAAACGTTCTCTGCATTTTTTCTGAACGTTGTATATATGTTGGTCTTGTCATCTGATATTGGATTTACATTTGGAAGGTGACATTGGATTACAAAGCTTTACCAACGTAGCATCTGTCTTGCATGGAGGTAGAATTGTCAATTCTTGAATGATAGCAAAAATAGTCACATATAGTCTTTAAAATTTGCAACAGGTCCCTAAAAGATGTTGAATTGACCATAGAAGTCGTGCACAAAAAGCCCTCAGAGCACACCAAACCGTTGGTTGGCACCACATGGATTCCACTTTCCCAAGTCTTGGATGAAGTCAGATTCAAAGAAAAGCTGGAGAGGACCTTGAAGCTCAAACACCCCTCCGGCCGTCCGCAAGATTGAGGGTTGAGCTTGCATTTCTCATAGACCGATTTTTATCATATCAGAGGGCCGCATTCATGATTCTTCGTAAGCCATTGCTCCATTGTATCCACTGAATATAAGATGAATTTGAGGTTTCCTTTGCTAACGAATTGTATGGTCACAAAGGTGAGTTATTAAGCCTCAATCCTTGATGTCGAGGGATATCTCTATGTTGGGTGAATTTAATTTGCATGATTCCTTCGACTTCATCGAGCAGGATCTCCTGGAAATAAATTTTCACTATACCAGGATGTGTTCCACAGTGGATTGACATGGTCCATGTTGAATTGATCCTGTAGTAGCCAAATTTATGTCTGAAGCCGTAGCAGCAAAAGAAGTGGGCTGACATCTAATTGCTTACAAAACTGGACTATTGCTTTATTGCAAGGGCGAAAGTTGTCGAATCACATCAGTGAAGCCAATTTCTTGAGGAACTCACTTGGCATAACACGTTAAGAAGTGATCAAATTTTTTTGAGGGAAGAGCCAATTTCATTTTCAAAGATCGCAATCAATCATCTCTGAAGGGACAAATATCGATCTTTGAATCGATAGTCTTGATCAAGTTTCCCTACTGTGTACACAATGCATTATTGGATAACGTACCCCCTCAAAATATGTGTTTTTATTTTTTGGGTGGAGCAAACATCGTTCAGACAAGCCGTGGTTTTTTATTTTTTTTCTCTAATGGATGTGAGAGCCAGGGCCACATGAAATGGATCGACCATCAAATGTTGCAATCGTTATTAGTATGTTTAAACAAAAAATTATTTGTTGTGTGAATTGGACAGTGTAGCTAAGTTTATTTCTGTGGATGAATTTTTCCAGAATTGCTAGACCAAGTTCCATTCCAGGAAAGAGGATGTTGTCATCTCCATTTCTGTGGGCCAATTCCTAGGTTGTATCTTTAAACATTGAAGGATGATATATTGTTCACTATTATACGTGGGAGGATCGTTATCTTTATTTCTTCAGCTCAACCAGTTCTCTGCTCTAAGTCGTTGTGAGTTTGGCTTTGATCGAGAAAGATGCATGCATCAACATTGAAAATCAAAGCAAATTGTTGTAATTTCACACAGAAATAACTATTCCACAGTGCATCTAATGTTCAATTGAGAATGATTTCTTGCCAAAATTTGTTTGATTTTGAGTATGGCCAGACATCATCAGTTTCTTCCATAGAAGTTGTTGCTAATGTAGGACTGAGCTCTCTTACTTGATTTCAAACTTCAAGGCATTTGTAACTTCATTCGATAGACACTCTTGGGCTATTGATATCTCTAAGAGATGGTTTGGGCTATTTGTATCATAGAATTCTTCCACAATTGAGTTGTCGAACAAGTCTGGAAAATTGGTTTGGTTGGAATAACTCGGTTGGAGAGAAGCAAAGAACTCTTTGGGGCGCCACACCAAGAAGCATTAAGACATACAGTCATTGGTTGCTTAATGCCAATTAATGCAGGTGGACCTTGATTGAGGTTTGTGCATTACAATTTAGTTTGTGGGGTTTCTGAAGATTTGAAGCAGTTTAGACATTAGAGGCCATTGACGGTTTCTCTGTTTTGGCATATTGAAAAAAAAATATCAACACAAAGTGATAGAGCATTTCATCTGAGTTGTTCAGTAATTGATCCTATTAGGCTACTTGGATCAAGGCGTGCCCTCGCTTATTCTTATGATTTTTCATTTCACATGATTGGAAATGAGATATTGAGGGATAAAGGCTGATAGAATTGAAACAAAATCATTTTGAATGTCATCAAAGGAGTCTTTTGTGGAGGAAATTCATTCTTGTTTGTTGGTTGCACATTGGCTATTCGGTGCAAATTTACAAAGGATTTTTCTGTGTCTTTGTACTGTAAGTGGGTATTACTTTTACTCATTGGGTCATAGTTGTGATCAGTTTTTTAAAAAGGGTGTAATTTTGACAATGGAGAATATGCCTCGAATTACTGAAATATTAGAGTTCTTAGAAACTTTGATACATTCCTCTGATCATGGTATAGTAAGAATAAGCAAAGTTTCTTTGGTTGACATTAGAACCTGTTTGTATAATGTACAAGAGAATATTGAGTTTTTGCAACTTGAGACAAAGCTACAGCAGGAAGAATTACAACAGTGGAGTCATCATTCTGAACCTGTTTCTGTTCAGAAGATTGAAACAGACTCCCATAAACAACAAGACAATAATGTTACAGTTCATTCAGATTTAGTACCCCATAAAGCAACAGTTGTACATACAGATATAAAAGCTTAGTCTGCACTTCCCAAGCCCATCATCAGACCTTGGGAACAGCTTGTCCACAACAAGCACCTAACTGGTCTTGGATATGACAAGGACTTGTCCTTTCATATTCCAGTCTACTCAAAGCCCATTCAATTTCAGAGTGATGGATTTATTCATAAAATTTCACCTCCATCTGCTTCATATTCTATCCCTCTTCCACAAAAACAACAACACCAACAACAACAGATTATGAAATGGCAACACTATGACCAAGTTGGCCATTTTAAAGATCATTGTTTTGATCTTCATCCATGTAAGCACTGTCATAAAACCACCCATTCTTCACACAGACGCTTCAGAAACAAACGTCCTGCAAGAACAAAGATTCATCTTGGATGGATCGCTTCCTGGAAATGGGCATCAACAGCTAAGAAGATACTCTAAACACATGTCAGAATTTGTTCTAGTGTATTGAACAGTCTTGCAGTTGAGTTTTCTCCATCATCTTACCTTGTATCTGACAGGGGGGGAAATGATGGTCATCTACAAGCTTTAAAGCCACATCAAGCGAGCCTGAGCCACAACCTGCCACACCAGTTTCAGAGTTGTAGCTAGAAACAAAGATGCCCATGAACATGCCTTCATTTGGCAATCTAGGACACTTCCTCTAGCAGAATACTTAAGCTTCTTGCCAGTTTCAGAAGAATTCCAGGAAAAAAATTGAGAACACTTCCTCTAGTAGAAGACTCCAGCTTCTTGCCAGTTTTAGAAGAGTTCTAGGAATTGCATTAAGCATTCTAGACTTGTTGGTCATCCTTAAACCATCACAGGTTGAGACTTCCTTTTTTAGGTTGAAGTTCTTCCTTTTATGCACGGTGAGACCTCCCTTTCATGGTTGAAGGTTTCCCTCTTCAAAACGATAGGAGCACTTCCTCTAGCAGAAAACTTTAGTTTCTTGCCAGTTTTGGAAGAGTTCCGGGAACTGCACTAAGCGTTCCAGTGTTGGTGGTCATCCTTAAACCACAACCCTTTATACCAACATTTCAGAGAGCACATTTAGCTTAGTGTTGCCATGCATTTTTGCATATTTTATATTACATCTTCCTCTTGGACTCATGCATAACCTTTCGGATTAAAGGGGGGAATGTTGGACACCTAATCCTCAATGGGTTAGTGTGGAAGCTGAATGGACAAAAGGAGTCCAAGAGACCTTGGGATGTGAAATCCAACGATCACATATTGTACTATAAATGTAAACCATTTGTTAATAAAAATTGTACTCTCATAATTTATTCTTCAAATTATTCTTGTTGCCCATGTGTGTTTAACAATATTTTATGATTTACCTCTTGTACTATTGGCCTTGACCTTATTTTACAATAATATGAGCCAAAGTTATGAATTTTGGAAAACCATAACAAAATATATTATTTAAAAGTTAAATTGAATTCAAAATTTATGATGTGATCCAAGGAAGAATACAGATACGAACATTACATATAAAAAGTACACTGACTCTTGAAATGCAAATAATTTGTTACAAGGTACTTCATTCCTACATTAATTGACAAATGTGACTCATAGTATAAACTTTTTCCATGGTCATAACCCTATAAATCAAACTCTCATATATTAAAATTCACTAAATGAAAACATATAGCATACCTATCTAATTGAATTTTGCACAATTATAATATATATACTAAAAAGCTTAAATTTCATGTAATAATTTTTTAATATAATTATTATGATTTGCTTGATTATAGAAATTTAAATATAATTTTTCCAATTTAACAAATTTATAATCTTCTCCTTACACTTTTTGTGATACAATTACTAATAATATCTCTTCTTTAAAAATGATGCTCGTAGTGTAATGTGGTTAAAAATGATGCTCGTCATGTACCGTGGTATAGATTGTCATAAAACATAATTGAAGCGAACGAAAGCTCTCCTTCATTTGGAGCCTTTTCACCTGAGACCTAGGGCAACCGATAGATTCAACGACAAGATAACGAATAACGAATAGATTCATAAAATCCATAACAAGTTGGGTAACCAACATATTCAACGAGGATTTAATGGAGAAGTCCATAGAGAATGTGAACTGTAAGTGCCGAGCTTTGTTCGGGTTAGGATAGTACGTTGTTTGAAGGGTCCAAACTATAATTTTCTCCATCATACGCTCTCGTTGGTAATATTGAACATGCCAATGATCTTAAGTGTGCCTTACATATATGAATGGACAAGGGGCATCCATGGCACGGTAAATTAGGAATACTCAGACGACCGCTTCTGCCTAGTGGTGGGGCTAACTCGGAGTTTAGTTCGCTCTCACATATGGCATTGATTTATAACATAAAATAATCATTACACATAGAAAACTAAGACGCAATGAAGGTCGATTTTAGCATTTTCTTACGCTCTCATTCGCTCTTAAGAGGCAGCCATCAAAATTTTCAATAGAATATGATCCAGATAGGGGGCGTGGAGACGATTTAGGGTTCTCACTTACATGATAATGGAATAAAGTTTAAACATGGGATATTTTTTAACAGGGAAACGTCACCTATGGTTAGAATGTGCGTTTGTGACTCCACGCTTTGTCACGGCCACATATTGTCTCTATATATGGCCATGCACTCTTTCCTTTGTTCATTCATTCAGAAAGCGAAGCAAACGCAGAGGAATGCATTGCAGGGCTTTCGGAAAGAGAAGTCAGAATTGGTTGCCATTATTAGTTTTGTTCTGTTGCCCGGGATCCAGGCAAGCAGTCAAAAGGGCGGCCCGCCGAGGATAATTATACGGTAATCTCGAACAGATGAAAAGTTAAAACCACATGCATACCTACACAAAAGAGCAAAATCTTTTGCACCAACAAGCTGATTTTTTAATAAAAGATTGCGCGGATAACGATATAATCTTTGCTCTAAATGGCCGTTACAGATTCTGAACCGAATCAAGATGTCGAATCCCACTCGGTAGTAACAAAGGTGCGGGAGCTTTTTTTCCCCCTCACTATAATATTGTACGCAGGTACTTGAATATTTAGAGTTGGGTTTGATAAAAGAGGAAAAGTTAAATATTTCGCGTGTTTATTGATTGCAGGACGCTGAAATGTTAGAGGAGCAGAGGATACTGTTGGCGAAGGGGAACGGCTTGATGGGTAATACATTCAACTACCGACCTACGGGTGCCAATCCCAAGCATGATCCGAGAGTTCCCCACCACTATGGAGACGAAAACACGAAAACGTGACTAAAACTAATAACTGATGATGGCAGCCGTCTTGCGAGTAACATTTATGTAAATATAGTTACGCTCCTATTTCTCAGCCATGTTTGTTAGCTTCCACCCACCCATATAATTATGTGTATCACCACTAAGCCTTTTCGAGGAATTACCATCCAGTAGCTACTGAGATTCTCAGAAAAATGCAAGGTGTTTAGAAACTTACAAGGATCTCCCACCACTTTCTTTTCCTACTTGTAACAGCCTTCTCCTGCGGGAGACAGAGCGCGGCTCTGTAAATACGATATGAAGATATATAGCATGCAAATAATAATTAGTATTTACGGTTAACTTTGATTATGATGCCAATTTAGTCTTTTGTCATGTTTTATGTAAGAGCCTCACAAATAATGGGCCCATAGTGCGTGAAAGTTGTTGGAATTTTCTGTTAAATTCCACAACAGACAATAAAAAAAAATGCTCTTTTTTAACTCTGTTTTTGTATTTCTGGAAATGGTGTTGCAGCAACAGGGAATAACACTCTGTTTTTGTTAACACAGAAAAAACAGAAAACTGCTTACTGGAAACGGGTTTTGCACCAACAGGATTTGGTGTTGCAGCAACAAAGATTTGGTGTTGCAGCAATAGGAAATTTCTAATAATTTAAAGTAAAACTGAAGAAACAGAATAATACTCAGCAACACAGAAACTTGTGAAACAGTAACTGAAACTTAACTTATATTCAATAAAACAGGTGATACAATAAAACAACTGATACAGTAAAACAATTTTCTTTATCTCAGAAACTTGCAGATGTTTAAGCACTGTTGTGCGGTTACAAATAAGAACAAAATAATTTGTCTCAGTATTGCAGTTCAACACTGCTGCTCCAACAACTTTATCTCAGCATTGTTGTGCATAAAGTTTCATTCACGCTGCTGTACATTCTATGTCAAAAAAAATACAGAGATTAACACTGTTGCCGCTCACTCAGAAAACAGAACTGCTATTCTTTTTCTTTCTTACACTGCCTGAAAATAGAACTGCTATTTGTTGTATATATAAGAAAATAAATATCTGAGTTTTAAACTATAAACTAATCAAAATATCTACTGATGTTTATCTGTGTATTTAATGCAGAAGGCAGTGATGCCTTTCTTAACAAAAACAAGACGACAGTCTGCAGGAGAATTCAATTCCGAATTTAATGCGCATTTAATGCTCAAAATATCAGTGGAGACTTTGCTGCATCGAATAATCTGAAATAACTGCTGAAATCAGATTTCTGTTGAGCATTAATTGGTTGCAGTTGGAATTAAATTCCAACACCCCCCCTTAATTTCAACTGTTGCATACCTAGGCATTTCCTGAAATGATCAAAACTTTTCTTTGCTAATGGTTTTGTTAAGATGTCAGCTAGCTGATCCTTTGTTCTGCAGTGCTACAAAACAATCTGACCATTGTTAACCAATTCATGTATGAAGTGAAATTTGGTATCTATGTTCTTTGTTATTTTATGAAAAACCGAGTTTTTGGACAATGCTATTGCTAAACTATTTTCACAGTAAATGGTTGTGCCATTT
The DNA here is from genome assembly GCA_000404065.3 of Pinus taeda. Classification (NCBI taxonomy): domain Eukaryota; kingdom Viridiplantae; phylum Streptophyta; class Pinopsida; order Pinales; family Pinaceae; genus Pinus; species Pinus taeda. The sequence continues at coordinate 168,169 of APFE030317472.1, read as the reverse complement.
TCTTGTTCATGACACAAATCTCTGAGAACTCTTCTCAGCCACACTACTTGACATGCTGCTGCTGTTGCTGCCACATACTCTGCCTCTGTTGTTGACAAAGCCACAATTGGTTGCTTCTTGGAAGCCCATGAGATGGCTCCCGATCCCATATGAAACACATATCTAGATGTGTTTTTCCTATCATCAACGCTTCCAGTGCAATCACTGTCACTGTAACCTATCAACATGAAACTTTCAGAAGAGGAGTATAAAATACCAAACCCCTTTGTTCCATTCACATACCTTAGAATCCTCTTGGTTGCCTGCCAATGAGTCTCTTTCGGTCTTTCCATAAATCTGGAGATTAAACTCACAGCGTGCATAATGTCCGGCCTAGTTGCAGTCAAGTACATAAAGCTGCCAACTATGCTTTTGTATAATTTTGGATCAAAATCCTTACTGCTGTCTTCTTTGGTCAATTTCAACCCCACTACTATTGGAGTCACAGCTGCCTTGTTGTTCTGCATGTTAAATCTCTTCAACACTGCTTCTACATATTTATCTTGAGAAATGAAAACACCATTTTCACTTTGGTCTACTTCAATTCCAAGAAAATATCTTAATAAGCCCAAGTCAGTCATTTCAAATTCATTTTTCCTGACTGCTTTAAAATCAACAATGAGTGAAGCATCATTGCTAGTAAAAATCAAATCATCTACATATAAAACAACAATAATAATCTTACCGTCATTCTCCTTTATGTAGAGTGTGGGTTCACCATCACACTTATCAAACCCATTCTGAATCAGATAAGCATCTATTTTTCTGTACCATGCTCTTGGAGCTTGCTTCAGCCCATAAAGAGCCTTCTTTAGTTTGCAAAATTTATTCTCTTGGCCATCAATTTCATTACCTAGAGGTTGTTCAACATAAACCTCTTCTTTTAACACTCCATTCAGGAATGCAGATTTAACATCCATCTGATAAATCTTCCATTTGTGTTGTGCTGCAATAGACAACACTATTCTGACTGTTTCCATCCTTGCTACTGGTGCAAAGGTTTCATCATAGTCTCTGCCTTATTGCTGCTTGTAGCCTTTCACAACAAGTTTTTCTTTGTACCTGTCAATCTTGCCTTCATCATTGCTTTTGGTCTTATAGACCCACTTAACTCCAATGGCATCTTTGCCTTCAGGGAGGTCCACTAACTCCCATGTTTTACTCTTTTCAATTGCACCAATTTTTTCATTCATTGCTTCAATCCATTTATGTTCATTTACAACATCTTGAAAATGAACTGGGTCATCAACATGACAATACAAAGCGAATAATGAATTCAGACCGGTATTGGTACTTACCTCTTCTTGTTCATAAATCTCATTCAGATTTTTGAATCTTGGTCTTCTTGGTGTGCTTGGAGTTCCATTCGAACTTGAGGGTATTTTTGATCCCTGTGGTGTGCTTGAAAAAGCACTACCTTGACTTCTTAAGGCTGTTTGAATTCCAGCTTGTGGTGTGGTTTGCTGAATTCGCTGTGGTGGAGGAGGAGCCACCAAGGAAGGATTATTTGCTGCTGTCCCTTCCTGTTCTTCTTCATGAAACACAATTGTCTTCACATTCACTGTCTTTTCTAGGCTTCCATCCCAAGCTTCATCTTCAATGAACTGCACATCCCTGCTTACTATCAATTTCTTAATGGATAGATTATAGAGTTTGTATGCTTTTGACTCATCACAATAGCCAACAAATATAAACTTCTCCCCCTTACTATCAAGCGTTCTCCTTAAATGATCTGGTACATGTGCATAGTCTACACAACCGAATACTCTCATGTGAGTGACAGTTTGCTTTTGACCACTCCATGCTTCTTCTGGTATTTTGTTCATGACAAATTTAGTTGGGCATCTATTCAAGATGTAAACTCCGCAAGTGACAGCTTCTGCCCAATACTCATGAGACAAGTGTTTTGCCTTCAGCATACTTCTAACTATGTCAAGAATGGTCCTATTCTTTCTTTCGGCAACACCGTTTTGCTGAGGTGTATGCCTTGCGGTGAATTGTTTTTGTATGCCATTCTCTCTGCAAAAACGTAGAAAGTCTTGGGAGATGTATTCTCCTCCTCTATCTGTTCTGAGCACTTTGATATAGTGCCCACACTGCTTCTCAACAAGAGTTTTGAAGTGGCGGAATTTCTCAAACACTTCACTCTTCTGTTTCAGCATATACACCCATGTCTTTCTGGTGTAATCATCAATGAAAGTTAAAACATATTTGTTTCCGGCAAATGATGGTATTTGCATCGGTTCACACACATCGGAGTGAACAATTTCCAAGGGTGCTTTTGCCCTTATACTCTTCCCTGCTGGAAAGCTTTCTCTATGTTGCTTACCCAAGATGCAGCATTCACAAAGGCTGTCCAGTTTTTCAATCAATGGCAATCCTTTTACCATTCCCTTTCTGTGCAACAGATTCAAGCCTCTGAAATTTAGATGTCCAAATCTCAAGTGCCATAACCAATTCTCATCTTTCACTTGTTCCTAAAAGACTTCTTGTGTTACAGCTGCAATAGTTCTTCCTACCTTTAAATCTGCCCTGAGTTTGAGAGAAAACATTCTATTGCTGGTCATCTGCACCTGTGCAATGATCTTCTTACTTGGAGGTATATCTCTGATTGTACACGTATCATCTTTGAAGAACACATTGTAACCTTTTTCAATGAGCTGTCCAATGCTCAAAAGATTACATTTCAGACCAGGTACATAGTATACCTCTGGCACAGTCATCTGTTCACCATTTCTTGCTTGGATACTGACTCTACCTTTACCCTTGACAGATATCTTACTATCAGTCCCTGTTGTTACCTCAGATTTCACATTTTCATCCAGATTGGCAAAAATTTCAATATTTCCAGTCATGTGATTACTACAACCTGAGTCTAAGAACAAAAAATCTTCTTGTTTGTCTTGTGCAATGTTACATGTTAACAACACATTCTTTGGATTCTTATTTTCTTTATTTGCAAAATTAGCATTCTGCTTACTATTCATGTCATTTTGTTTTTTCTTACATTCATTGGCATAGTGCCCATATTTCTTACAATAATGACATTGGACTTAGGATTTGTCATACCTTTGTCCATGAGCTTGTTGTTTGTTTGAACATTCATCTTGGTTCTCATTGCAGCTCCTTCCGCTTGTGCTTGCAGGATAGTATCTACCTCTGTTTTGGCTTCTTCCACGACCTCTATTATTTGCTTTGCCTCTACCTTTTCTTTGGCTGAAAAACATCTGAGTCTTGAATGCTTGCTCAAAAGAGGAATCTATTCCTCTACTCAGTCTGTGTTCATGAGACATAAGAGAAGCACTCAGTTCATCTACCGTGAACTGTGAGAGATCTTTTGTTCTTCTATTGCTACTACAACAACTTCAAACCTTGAGGGTAAACATCTCAAGATCTTCTATACGATCCTTCTTTCTTCAAGAATTTCACCATGAGATCTTATCTGGGTTATCAACCCAATAACCTGAGTGAAGAATGAATCTATTGTATCAGATTCCTTCATGCTGAGTGTTTCAAAGTCTCTCCTCAACATCTGCAACTTTGCAATCTTCACTTTCTCCATGCCTTGATAGGTAGTTTTGAGAATATCCCATGCCTCTTTGGATTTTGTTGCTGTTGCAATCCGTGGAAAGATATTTTCATGTACTGATTGGAAGAGAGAAAAGAGGGCTTTGGCATCCTTCTTCCTGTCACTCTTCAACTGGTCCCTTTCTATTGCTGTCAAAGTAGCCAATGCTGTTGCATCTGCAGGTTTAGCATAGCCAGTTTCAACCAGTTCCCATATTCCTTGAGAAGCAAACAATGCTTTCATTGTTATGGACCAATAACTGTGATTTTTCCCATTGAACTGTGGCAGTTGGGAATTTGTCAAACATTTTCCAGCATCTGCCATCCTAACTCTGTATAGTTAAAGAAGAGATACTGACTGTAAAATTAAAAACAAGCAAAAACTTTCTCTGCCGGAAAAATCTACTCTTTAAACTTCTTACAGCTCCTACAGTGAAAAAACAAACTCCGTTTTTGACTCACTGAGTGCCTAGACTAGCTCTGATACCATGTTGGAACTTTATGTTAAATTCCATAACAGACAACAAAAAAAATGCTCTGTTTTTGCACAGAAAACTGAAAATTTCGTTTTCTGGAAATGGTGTTGCAGCAACAGGATTTGGTGTTGCAGCAACAGGGAATAACAGTCTGTTTTTGTTAACACAGAAAAAACAGAAAATTGCTTAGTGGAAACGGTGTTGCAGCAACACGGTTTGGTGTTGTAGCAACAGAGATTTGGTGTTGCAGCAACAGAAAATTTATGATAATTTAAAGTAAAACTGAAGAAACAGAATAATACTCAGCAACACAGAAACTGGTGAAATGGTAACTGAAACTTAACTTGTATTTGGTAAAACAGTTGATACAATAAAACAACTGATACAGTAAAACAACTTTCTTTATCTCAGAAAGTTGCAGGCGTTTAAGCACTGCTGTGCGGTTACAAATAAGCACAAAATAATCTGTCTCGGTATTGCAGTCTCAACACTGCTACTCCAACAACTTTATCTTAGCACTGCTGTGCATAAAGTTTCATTAACGCTGCTGTACATTCTATGTCAAAAAAAACACAGAAATTAACACTGTTGCTGCTCACTTAGAAAACAGAACTGCTGTTCTTTTTCTTTCTTACACTGCCTGAAAACATAACTGTTGTTTGTTGTATATATAAGAAAATAAATATCTGAGTTTTAAACTATAAATTAATCAAAATATCTACAGATGTTTATCTGTGTATTTATCGCAGAAGGTGGTGATGCCTTTCTCAACAAAAACAAGACGGCAGTCTGCAGGAAAATATCAGTGGAGACTTTGCTGCATCAGATAATCTGAAATAACTGCTGAAATCAGATTTCTGTTCAGCATTAATTGGTTGCAGTTGGAATTAAATTCCAACAAAAGTTTAGGCAGAGAAGTCTTTCTCATGAAAATCGTTGGTTAGATTAAATCACACAGTTGATTTCCGCAACAAAACAAATCAAAAACCTCAAGCAGAGCTAAAAACTATAGCGTTTAAGCACAACAAAATAGAGTAAAATGAAAGAAACATAGTAAAAACTTTTGGATTACAATTTTGAATGCATGAAATACATTTATATACGGAGGTTGCTCTTCTTTCGCTAAATAAAACAAAGTTCTTACTAAAATTTACACTTCACCTCACCACAAGTTGCATATCTCTGTAACTAGAAGTTGTTACTAAAATTTACACTTCACGTCACCACGAGTCCATAGTAACTCTCTGTAACTAAATTGTTTTAGGCGCCCACTACAAACAAAAATTGCTCCACTATTGTCTTACCTCTGCTACTTAGCGAAAAACTTCTACATACATGTATATTCAAACCTACAAGTTTTTGACACAATAATTCATGACAAAATCAAAATATTAATAAACAAAGTGGGTTATTATACAAAAATTATTTTCTATGCTGTGAAGTACATATGTAATGAATATTCTGGACCACATGTTTCACCAACTTTTCATTCAATGCTCTTTTGTTTTAATTATCTGATGTGTTTGCGGAATGGGAGCTTGTAGTTTGCACTCCAGCCCAAAACTTCATTTAATCCATGTCTTTCAGCTTGCGAACTAAAAGTCTACTTGATTTCCTACATGGCTGTTGTCATGGCTGCTGTCAGATTAGATTATTTAAAGTTGTAGTTGGGATTAATTTTCCAACCGTTCATCTGCTGAGTGACCAAAATCTTCATTAATAAATAGATTCAAAAGTAAGTGTTGGCGGGAATTCTGTTTCCTAGTTACTATGGACCCTCGACTAACGCCGAACGCTTTGAGAAAATAATCTTGTCTACCTTCTATGTATAAATTTTGTTGGGCAGATTCTTGTTTATGAATTCCCAAGCAATCTGGTGCAATTTTTATTAATCAAAATTATTAAGCGGTTGCTTACAGATATCACAATTTTGTGAGCGAAATTCTCACTGGAATTTAGTGAAAAAATAATTCAAGAAATTTAATTTGGAGAGTGTTTAAATCTATTTTCTGATAATGTAAATGAATTTAACACTAATAAGAATCCAATAGTATCTAATTTTTTACTTCTTTATCATTAAAAAAATATTAATTTATATAAAAGTACTAATTTATATAATTTCCATACTGTAGAATATGAAATGAATTATTTCAACTCAATTGCCAATAGTACTATGAAGAAAAAATACATAAAATAATGATAAAACAATTAAAAAACATAGTTACTGTGTGAGCTAAGAAATGTTTCAAATCTCATATATTAATTCAAGTATTAACTATATTTTTATATAGTAAAGTTATTACTAAAATCAACTCTGAAATAGATCTACTGGCATTATAGCTAATTTCCAGCACTTTCCAACAATGACCACCCTAACAATCTGTTGCTTTAATTTTGCAGTGAACACAAAATCTGTTGGCTACTTTGTCAGCATTTTACATAATTAATTAAGTATTATTCCCAACACTCCCCCTTAATGATTAATGAGGATTTACTATCTTATCTCATACTGCCAAAAACTGATCTTTTGCAACTGCTTTGGTGAAGATATCTGCTAGTTGACGCTGAGTATTTATATGCTTTAATTCAATATCTTTCTTTTTCACCAAATTTCTAATGAAATGATATTTCAGGTCAAAATGTTTTGTCCTACTGTGATGAACTGGATTCTTTGCTAACTTGATGGCACTTACATTATCACAATAATCACTGTGCGCTGAACTTGTTTTTCTCCAATTTCTTCCAAAATTTTTCTGAGCCAAAGAGCTTGTGTACCTGCTGAGGTAACTACAACATACTCCACTTCTGTGGATGAGAGGGCAACAATGCTTTGTTTTTTTAGCTCCATGTAATCAAACCAGAACCAAAAGAGAAACAATTTCGAGATGTGCACTTACGGTCATCAAGACTACCTCCCCAATCTGAATCACTAAATCCAGCAAGGTTGAACTTTTCAGAAGAGTAGTAATGAATACCAAAATTTAGAGTGCACTTCATATACCTTAAAATCCTCTTGGCTGCCTTCATATGTATTTCAGATGGATTTGTCATATATCTTGAAACAAGTGAAAATGAATATGTAATATCAGGCCTTGTGTGGGTTAGAAATAGCAAACTCCACACAATACTTCTGTAAGTTTTCTCATGAACTAAATCAGCACCATCATCTCTACATAACACCTTTCCATGAGCAATTGGGGTAGGGGATGGATGACAATCAAGCATATCAAATTTATTTAGCATATCGTGTGCATACTTTGTCTGACAAATGAAAATCTCATTCTTACTTTGATAAACCTCCATTCCTAGAAAATATTTCATGATGCCTAGATCTTTCATCTCAAATTCATTCATCATAGCAGCCTTGAATTTATCATTCATCTTAGAACTACTACCCATATATAATAGATCATCAACATACAAACTTATGATTAAAATATCAATACCTTCTTGTTTGTAGTAAAGGGTAGGATCATTCTTACTTCTCTGGAAGCCATTTTCGTGAAATTATCCATCAATCCTTGCATACCACGCTCTTGGTGCTTGCTTATGGCCATACAAAGCCTTATTCAACTTCTAGACATTATTCTCCTTTTCTTCCACTTCAAAACCTTGTGGCTGCTCCACATACACTTCCTCTTCTAAGTACCCATTCAAGAAGGCACTTGTCACATCCATATGATGTATGCTCCACTTTTTATGAGCTGCTAATGAAATCAACATTATAATGGTCTCCTCTCTTGCTACTGGTGCAAATGTCTCTTCATAATCAATTCCATACTTCTATGTGAATCCTTTAGCAACTATTCTTGCTTTGTGCCTTTCAACACTCCCATCACTGTTAAATTTAGTCTTATAGACCCATTTGGTGCCAATCTTTTTCTTGTCATGTGGAAGCTCTGTCAACTTCCAAGTGTCATTCCTTTGAATGGAATCCATCTCTTCTTACATGGCTTGCATCCAAACCTCATTAGTACATGCGTCTTCAAAACATGATGGTTCAAATTCAACCTTGGCTAATAAAGCAAAATTGACTATCTCACCTATTGGGATTTCTTCATGTGCTTGATTTGCACTTCTCTCATAAATATCACTCAATCTTCTTACCTTCCTTGTAGAACTTGGAGAAGAAGCTAGACTTGAACTTGATGTTGAAGAAATTGATGAAGGGCTGCTTGGTGGAGTTAAGCCACTAGTTACAGAAACATCAGTTGGCTGCTCATGATCATTATCAACAATTATATCATCATTTAAAACAGATTTTGTCTTCTCAACATGGCCTCTTCGATGACCATAAACTCCCCCTTCATAAAAAATTACATCTCTTGAGACAATAAGCTTGTTAGTTAGAGGATTATACAGTTTATAAGCCTTGCTTGTCTCACTATACCCAATAAAAATGCATAACTCACTCTTTGCATCTAACTTTTTCTATTTTGATTAGGTACATGCACATAAGCCAAACAACCAAAAACTTTGAAATGATTAACATTAGGCTTTTTTTCATACCAAGTTTCATAAGGAGTCATATTGTCCAGTGCATTGGTGGGGCTACAGTTGAGGATGTATACTGTTGTAGCAACTGCATCTCCCTAATAAGAGTTGCTCAATCCCTTAGTTTGCAGCATGCATCTTGCCATTTCAACCACGGTACGATTTTTTTCTTTTAGCTATGCCATTCTGCTGGGGTGTGTATGCTGTAGTATGCTTCCTCCTGATGCCATTCATATCACAATAACTCTGGAAAGATTTTGAGCAGAATTCTCCTCCACGGTCAGTCTGCAAACATTTGATTTTTCACCCTCTCTCATTTTCTACAAGGGCTTTGAACTTCTTGAATGTATCTAGGGCTTCAGTTTTGGCCTTCAAAAAATATATCCAACAATTTCGTAAGTAATCATCAATAAAAGTGATGAAATATGATGACTTACCCAAACTCCTACTCTGCATAGGACCACATATGTCTGAATGAACAAGCTGAAGTGGGTGATGAGCTCTCCATGCACTACCCTTTGGAAACCTTTCCCTTGCATGCTTTCCTTTAGCACATTCTTACAAACCTCCTTATGCTCTTCTACCTTGGGCAAACAAGAAACTAATGCATGTGAGATTAGAAACTTCAAACTCTGAAAATTTAAATGCCCATACCTGAGATGCCATAGCCAACTTGAATCCTCATAAGCAATATTAGCAAGATTGCTATTATATTCATCAAACCTCAAGGGAAACATCCTATTTCTTGTCATAGGCACAACGGTGATCACCCTATTTCCCTTATTCTTATCATAGATAGTACATGTCTTATTTTCAAAGACTACTTTATAATTTTTCTCACAGAGCTGCCCAACACTCAACAAATTATGCTTCAATTGTAGAGTATAATAAATGTCATGAATATTCTTTATACCTTCTTTTGTTTGGAACTCCATAGCTCCTTTAGCAGCAACCTCCAATGACTTATCATCGCCAAGCTAGATCTTGGATTTGAAACTTCCATCCTTTGCTAAAAACAACTTCTCATTCCGTGTTATATGGTTAGAGCATCTAGAATCTAGGTACCAAACATCTTTACTAGTATTTTCACCTTTGGCATAAGATAAAAATAAGTGATCTGGAGGATACTCACCACTTTCTTGAGCATAATTAGCATTTTTACCTTCTTTCAATCTGCATTCTCTTTCAAAGTAGCCATACCTGTTACAATGGTAACATTGAACATTTCTCTTATCAAATCTACCTCTACCTCTTCCTCTGAAACTACCTCTTCCACTTGAGCCACCTCTTCCTCTACCTCTTGAATAATTTTGGCTTTGTCATTTACCTTGACCTTGATGGCTTTTGGTACTGTTGCTACTTGCATCTTCATTCTTTGTAATTTGTAATTTAAAGGAAAAAGCATCTTCATTCTTTGTAATTTGTAATTTAGAGGAAAAAGCTTTCTCTACAGCTTCAAAAGTTTCCTTCAATCTTTCTTCTTGAGACATCAAAGATCCAACCAATTCATCAAATTGTAATTTTCTTAAATCCTTACTTTCTTCCATGATTATTGCAACATAATTCCATCTATGTGTTAAAGATCTCAATACTTTTTTAATTAAAACTTCATTACTTACAACTTCTCCAAGTGTAGCCATTTAATTGACCACATCTTTGACTCACACAATAGTCACTGATACTTTCAGCTTCTTGCATCTTCAAATTCTCGAACTCTCGCTTCAATGTCTGAAGCTTGACCACCTTAACTTGATCACTACATTGGTAAGCTTCCTGTAGAGTCTCTCAGACATCTTTGGCAGTGTTTGCTTATGATATTCTTGGAAATAAGCTCTTACCAAGAGCTATTTGAATGTGAAACAAAGCTTGAGCATTCTTCTTCCTTGCTTCTTTTCTTGTTGTTCTTTCATTAGCTGTAAGAACATTCTAATCAGCTGGCTCCTCATATCCTCAGTCAACAATCTCCCACAAATATTTTCCAATAAAAAAGGTTAGCATATTAATGCACCATTAATCATAATTGTTCCCATCAAATTCTGGAACTAGCATATGGTTAGAATTCTACATGATTAACTTTGGCGAAATTCCAACAATACAACTTTAACCCAAAACAATTTTGCCTGCTTTGATACCACTTGTAGAATATGAAATGAATTATTTCAATCCAATTGAGAAGCCAACAGTACTATGAAGAAAAAATACATAAAAAAAAAATGATAAAACAATTAAAAAACACAGTGACTCTGTGAGCTAAGAAATGTTGCAAATCCCATATATTAATTCAACTATTAACTACATTTTTATACAATAAAACTATTACTAAAATCAACTCTGAAATAAATATACTAGCATTACATCTAATTTCCAGCACTTTCCAGCATTGACCACCCTAACAATTCTCTGCTTTAATTTTGTAGTGAACACAAAATCTGCTGGCTATTTAGTCAGCGTTTTACATAGCTAATTAAGTATTATTCCCAACACATACATATATTAGTCCCAAGATCAATAAATTTAACACTATTAAAAATCCAAGGGCACCTATTTTTTTATTTTATTTTTCATAAAAAAAGAAAACGGTACTAATTTATATAAATGTATCAGTACATTTGAAAAAACATTTCATACATATATTAGTCCCAACATCTCCGAAAATGGATATTCACCCGAGTCCAACATGAGAAAAGAAAGAATAATACGACATAGCATGTCAAAATACATCATGATCGAATAACAAAATACATAGATCATAGGATTAACCTAATCCATGACAAAAAGCAGAAAAATCAAAACACCAAAAATATGAAATCTGTATAAGCAATAAGGGAGCGATAAAGTGCGGGCCTCAGTCATAGTACTGTTCTCCATAAGTTGAAAGTGCATCGAGCCAGCAGCCACAGTGAAACCCCTCTTTGACAGAGCAGCAGCAACAATCTTCCTTTCCTTGAGAATCATAAAATTTAATAACTAAAACTTGGATCTATAACCTGGATTTCCAAAATTTCTCATGGCCAAAATTTCCAACTTTTTAACATGAAATTGTGGCCTCGTTAGACGCCGACATTATTAAGATGAAAGCTATATATCGTTTAACCTTGTCATCTGAAGACGTACAGGCAACGGCCGCATTCCTGAGAAATGAAACAGTGAGAATTATGAACTCTAGTGCTATATATGATTATACATAAACCTTCAGAAGTTACGTTCTCAATTTAATAAGCGTTCACTCGAATTATTCTGATAAGCAATGAATACAGAATTCGATGTACTCTCCATTCTGTGCATTTGAACAGAAGGTTACTGCCGCCTGTGTAAATGTGTAGTTGCATTATTATTGATAGACATTTTGAATATTTTTTGGGGTGAAATTAAAGCGTCGATTTCACCAGATTTAATGTTATAAATAAAAACATTTATATAGAATAGTGTATTCAATTTATAAGATGGATGCTACAGTCTCTAACTAAATGGATGATACAATCTGTAACGAAATGTTCAATATTTTTCAATATAGTATTTGAAAAAGTAGTATAAAAACGAGGGATTTCAAAAGAAATATATAAAACATAAACATTAAATTTTATTTCTATAATAAGAAATGGTTGAAATTAAAAATGTATACAGAAATCTTACCAATCAATGTATCTAAAAAGTCTATCGTTTACAACCAGACCACTTACAAAGCGCAGTTTCAAACCATCCACGCAGGATTTTTAGAATACCGGAAAGAGACTCAAATGATAGACATAACCTCTTATGACTTATTCGACCATCACCATCGCTAACCTAAGTCTCGACTGTGCCCGAATTTTCTATTAAATACGAAACCGTGAACGCTCTCTTTAACAGTTTGCAGCGATTGAGGTGACCTATAAATCTAAGCCTGCGTTTTACGTGACATAACGTTTTCTTTTAATATTTTGAACTACCTGATAAAAAAAGCAAAACCATATAATTGGTATTTATAGTTTCGGGTTCGAAATCGAGCGATAGGTAAGGACTAGGTTTGAATGGCATTAGTGATGGGAAATTGTGAATCATTGTGTAATTCCTTTTTTAAGAAACCTGTTACGAATAAGTTAAAGATTCTTAAAGGTAGTTAATGAACCATACCATATTGGAAGAATATTTCTCCCTTTTCCGTATCACTAAACACCTTTCTAGCTTCACGTCCAAATTGTTGCTCCTCTTCATCGGAATTCTGCAAAACAAACATTTCCGGTAGTTAGTCTCGAACAATTGATATTTTTCCCAGGGCAGATAACATGAAAAAAAGGAAGAGTTTTTACCAACTAATAATCTTCTTCCACCAGAAATAACTCTTTGACTTTGTATGGATGGGTTGGGTTAAGTAGTCACAAGTTGAGTAAATATAGACCTTTTGTATGCAGTTATTCTAGCAGCTTCTTAGTTCCGACTTTACTAATAATTGGATTATTGGCTAGAAAAGAATTATATGACATATCACGGTGGCCAATGAGTAAATTATTTTGGACCAGTTTTAAAATCTCGTGCTTAAGTGCATGGAGGTTTGAGTACTCTTCCAGCCATAATATTGCTCATGCTTATTGAATGAGCAATTTAATCTCATATTTTTATCCATGAAATAATATTTAGGTACTTCGAAAGTATTGAAAATTGTGGAAAATGGAATATTTCCTTGAAAATACATTTTTATAAGTTAGAAAATGGGAGGATGAAAAAGGTTGGTTATAATATGTAAATTATCCGAAGGACCTGAAAATTCAATGATTTTTTTCATAGGATCTTTTTCTATTTGATTGATTATTGAAAAATCTAAATATATGTGATTTTTTTAAAGAAGCAATTTGGTTAATTAGTTACTTGTCTAATATTTTAAAATAAATATCGAGAACCTTCAGAGAGATCTTGCAAAAATCCATGCGGTCAGCGCTAGGGTTTGATCGTTAATCCCTTGAACAGCTTCCTCAGTCCATTCTGCGCCCCCATCTCAGTACTCCTTCTAAGTTCTTCAACATGGTTTCACCCTTGGGAGGGGTGGGCTCATCCCACCCTCCACCCGCCGTTACCTCCTCTGACAAAGCAGGCCACGCAGCATCTCTGAATAATCCAGGAGTCCCCCCTTGGCCCAATCAGGACCCTGAACCTGTCATAGATGTCGCTCGGAACCCTGCTGCAGGATCTGCACCTGTCAATGAAAAAGGCACAGAACAAAAAGCTGCAACATCACAACCAAAGGCGTCTTCTGCGACCTGCATCCCGAAGACTACAGAACGAATCAAAGTAGATCTCCCAAGTCAAAGAATCAACAACTAGATCAAATACATGTAGGATCATGTGCTTATAGGCAAATTTCTAGGATTCCGGCCAACTGAAAAGGCCTTGCATGGATGGATAGCATCCAAATGGAAGCCCAAAGGACAAGTCACGCTGCAGCTTGGCCCCAACGGCTTCTTCACTACCACATTCAACTGTTTGGAGGAAAAATCTCGCATTTTCGAGGGAGGACCATATTTTTTCAACTCTTTAGGTCTATACCTTCGAGAATGGAGAGAGAGGTTTGACCCAGACAAATACGACTTCAGTTGGGCTCTAGTATGGATATGCATGTACTCTCTTCCTTTAGAATACTAGAACGAGGAGACCCTAAAAGATATAGGCAATACCCCAGGGGTATTCATAAAAGTTGTTGAGGAAACCAAATCCTGAAGATATACCTCCTACGCCAGGATCTGTGTTCACATGAATCTGATCAAAGAACTCTCCGACTCGGTAAGTCTATTTCATGATGATTTTGAATGGATCCAAACAATAGACTATGAGCACATCCCTTTTCGTTGTAGAAAATGGCATGAACATGGCCATATTTACAGGGATTTCCCTCTGAATCTGTAGTCCACTACCCCAGGTAATGAGCCCAACAAAGATAAGGAATGATTTACAAAGGTTCCTAATCACAGGAGGCATGCCAAGAAAATTCCTGTACCCCCAGCCAGCTCTAGCAATCCTAATACCCAGAACAAATTTGCTATTCTAACCTCTCAAAATACCTCAGAGGACACCCAGAAACCCCTCTTGTAGATCCCTCTCCTTCCTCCCACCCGAGGCTCCAAAACCCTCATCTCCAATCCTAGCCTCCACTCTTACCAGCGTCCCCACCTCAACCTCTTCTGAGAAAGCAAAGCTCGAAAACGCATGCAGGCCTCAGCCATGGAATTAGATGCATCTATTTCTCTCAACATTCATGAAAAGAAAATCGAGGAAGAACAAAACACTCCGACACATATGGATGAGGAAACAGAATGCATGAATTTTGGAAGGTTTGGACATTCTCACGTTGGAAACAACATGTAAACAGAAATATTTTAATAAAATACCCATCCAGGAGATGTAAAAGTTGGAAGGTGTTCTAACCAAAGCACAACACAACAAAAGTCTAGGTATTTAGGCTGGCAGTCCTTGGGATAGCAAGAAAATCCTGAAAGAGATGAAAAAACGAGGGCGCAAAATGGATTTGCAAAGGAGCATGATCATCGGAGACATGCTGGTGGAATCTGGTAGATTCCCCAAGCTCACAAAGTTCTTCAAAGCCCTTCCCAATAGTTCTCCATGAAGCTAATTTCATGTAATGTGAGAGGGTTAATAGCCCCTCAAAACACAGCATGTTAAAAAAATTGATTCAGCAAGAAAGGCCTGGAAAGGATTGTAAATAAGGTTTGGTTAGGATGTTGCTCAGTCTTAGTAGATACTTCTGGAGCCTCAGGGGGATTGGCAATCCTGTGGAACCTACAACTACTTTCCCTTCAAGACTTTCATGCTTCACACTTCGTCATTCAGTCCACATTTCATCTCATTGGGACGAATATCCATGGCCATCTTTCTAATGTTTATTTTCCATAAGATGCACACAAAACTGAATCTACCAGACACACTCACACCTCTCGAATCAAATAGACAATTTCCCCTATGGCTTGCTAGTGGTGACTTCAATATAATAACAACTTTAAAGGAAAAAACAGGGGGAAGATCGAAGCTAGAAGGGGATAGTATAGGCTTCAAATAATTTATTCACAACAATCAATTAATGGATCTCCAAACTTCAAATGGTATGTATAACAGGACTAACAAAAGGAGGGGATCACAGCGTATAGCCTCCAGGTTGGACCACTTCCTCCTATCAGACAATGTTATGCACCTAGGAGGGGACTTTCATGCTTCGATTATGCCTCATGTGGGCTCGGATCACTGGCCCATAATGCTACAGTGGTCGCGGCTAGGCATAAACAGCAATAGACCCTTTCACTTTGAAGCCTTTTGGTTCTCTCATCCCAACTTCAAAGCAATTGTTAAGGAGGCCTGGAACTTCTTCATTCCCCCCGAAGGAGCCAAGATGTTCCAGTTCCAACAAAAATTAAAATACCTCAAGCAAGTCCTCTAATCATGGAATCAGACCCATTTCGGCAACACTTCGAACACCGAAACAAACTGGAGCAGCAGATGAAATCACTACAACAGAGTATCATTTTACAGGGACAAATGACAGAGTATGAACAACAGGAGCAGACCCTTTCAACCGAGATCGAAGCACGAAGGAATCAAGAAGAAATTCTCTGGCGACAAAAGTCTAGAATTAGATGGCTTAAGGAAGGCGAGAAAAATAAAAAATAAAATTCGTAGATCCAATCTTCAAGGAGAATTCATAATAATATGGCCTTCATTAATATTCCACAAGGGGACAGACTAGAAGTGCATGAAGAAGTGGAACAAAAATTCAAAAAATACTTTCAGGATACACTTCGGGAGCCACCAGGATGTATGGATCAAGCCATTCGATCATTGACATGGCACATTCTGAAAATCATCACGGATATCCACAATAACATCCTACTCCAGCGCATTACCATGCAGGAAGTGGAGGAAGCTATGGCCTAGTTCAAAGATGGTAAAGTGCTAGGACCTGATGGCTTCACTCCCAACTTCTTTCATGCGTTTTGGGAGTTGATAAAAACGGAGGTATGGGAGATAATGGAGGAATCAAGATCCATGCATTGGATCTTTCCTTCCCTAAATACGACATTCATAGCGCTAATAACCAAAACAGATGAACCCAACACACCAGACAAATACAGGCCATAGCACTGTGTAATGTTATTTACAAACTCATCTCCAAAGTGTTGGCGAACATGCTCAAACCACTTCTCCCCCTCCTCGTCTCGCAAGAACAAATCGGATATCTAGAAGGGCACCAGATAATGGACAGTATCATTCTCTCAAATGAAGTGATCAACTTTCTCAAGCTTCTAAAAAAGCCAGGTATGGTTCTCAAGCTAGATCTTTCCAAAGCTTTTGATAAACTCAGCTGGAATTATATCCATCAAATTTTATTAGCATTTGGCTTCAGTGCAACTTGGACCTGTTGGATTATGAGTCTAATCTCTTCTCCTAGCTTCTTGATCCTGCTAAATGGCTCTCGCTATGCACCCTTTCGTCCCTCCAGAGGCATTCGATAGGGTGATCCTCTTTCCCCTTTCCTCTTTGTTCTCATAGCAGAAGGTCTTAGTCATCTTCTTCAATTTGCCATTTCATCTCATTGCCTTAAAGATATTTCTCTTCATGGTCTTCCCCCCACTTCCCATCAACAGTTTGTTGATGACACCATGCTCTTTGGCCACCCATCTGTTCAAGAAGCTTCTGCCTTCAAGGCCTTGCTTAATATCTTCTCTGAAGCCTCAGGAACCTCCATCAATGCTGCAAAATCTCAACTTTTCTTCTTCAATACCCCTTCCGTGACTCAGCAGAACATTGCCAGGATACTGAGCTTTCCCATAGCAGTGCTCCCTTTGAATTATCTGGGAGCCCCATTGTTGGACACAACCATTAAGCACGCCACATGGAGAACCCTCCTTGATAAACATGAACTAAGGCTATCCTCCTGGACCTTCCGCTCGCTTAATATAGCTGGAAGGATCATCCTTCTCAAATCTGTTCTCTAGGCTATGCCTCTCTATCTTTTTTCCATTTTAGCTGCTCCTAAATGGGTCCTGAAGAATATACACAATATCCAAAGAAACTTCCTCTGGGGTTCCTCTGGTCTTAATAGGAAATGGACTCTTTTTAAATGGAAGGAGGTCTATCAACCAAGATCAGTTGGAAGGCCAGGCTTGAGGGATCCCCTTCACAACAATAACATAATGGGAGCCTGTATCTGGTGGAATTGCATTTCCAAACCATATACACCTTGGGCACATCTATGGAAAGCCAAATATGCGCCAGGAAGTCAGTTGGAAGAACTCATCAGATTCACTACTTCTACTCCGGGCTCATTGATCTGGAATGTTGCAAAGCAACATAGTGCTTTTATCTAGGCGCACAGTTTTTGGGAGATCCATTCGGGCACCACTGCTAGATTTTGGGAGGACTCATGGAAACAACTCCCAAAATTAGCCTCAGTCTTCTGTAAACCCAAATGGAAAGCTTCCATGCAGCAAGCTAATCAAATCCATGTTCATCAGTACTAGCAGGAGCAATCCCCTGATGATTTTCAACTCTAGAGACCAACAAGCACCTCGCAGGCAGAATGGCAAGGGGAAACCCATGAAGAGATCGATTAGGAGCTAATATTCCGAAAAATCAAACACTGAGATCAAAAGGAAAAACTGCGCTGGGGTCACACACCAAAAGGAATGTTCACAACCAAGGAAGCATACTAGATTGTATATGAACCCATGTAGGCAGAAAAGGACCAACTTTGGGATCAGGTATGGCAACCAAGTATATGGCCTAATGTTTCCACTTTTCTATGGCTTTTGAGCAAGCAACGCATCCTCATATGGGACAAACTTCAAAAGCGAGGATTTATACGTCCATCCAGATGCCCAAACTGTAATCTTAACTCAGAAACCATCTCACATCTACTGGATACATGTCCTTTAGTAGTAAAATTATGGAAAATAACTAAGCAATGCAATAGAAGATCGGGTAGACAGGTAGGAAACATCATGGATACCATTAGAAATTGGCCACGACATACTTTTCAAAGACTTCTTTTAAATTCCCTCTGGAGCCTTCTCCCGGGCTTTGTCTACTGGAACCTATGGAAGGAGAGGAATAATAGAATTTTCAATAACCTTAGCAAGTCGCCAGATGCTCTATGGATTCTTCTCAAACATAATCTGCAAGAAACTCTTGCTCTAAAACACTGGCAAGACTTAGAACTGCCAGAATCTCCTCAAGAACACCTAATCATGAAACAATGGAATTTGAACCTGACATTTTCATCTCAAGACAAGATTAATTCCCCTATCAGCATCGCTTCTCCCCACACCTGGTCCCCTCCGGCTACCGACTCCTACAAATTGAATTTCGACGGGGCTGCCAAAGGCAATCCTGGGCTGACAGGTTATGGCGGTGTCTTTAGAAACGAGGTAGGTATAGTATTGAACATATATCATGGGTCAATTGGAAAAGGCACTAACAAAACAACAAATTTGGAGGGCTTATGGAAAGGCATATGCATAGCAAAACATGAAAACGTTTTCCCTCTGGAGGTAGAGGGGATTCTCAAATTTTAATAGCAGTTGCAACAAGGATTCAAGCAGGCACCTAAGCAGCTAAGATTTCCTCAAGCTGGAGGCTTCTCAGCAGACTGGAATAGATTGAAGAAAGGCTCAGGACAACCAGCAACATTACTTTCAAGCATATTAGGCGCACAGTGAACAGGGTAGCAGATAGACTGGCTAATCAGGGGGTCAATTATCCGCTCCTATTCTTCTTAGGTCCTCTATGTGATTCAATGTTGAACACCTCAAAACAAAGTGCACTTTTTTGGTGCAAAAGGATTTCCTTCTCCCATATGCGGGTGATCAATCCAGAACATAGTATGAGGATGGCTTGGCGGGAGTGCGTGTGGCTGCTCACCGCAGCCGGATGGAGCTGCAGGACGCATCGGTTAATACTTCACACATCAAACTTTATTACTGCATTAATGCAACTCTCCTAGGCGCGACATTTTGATAACCTGACTGCAACAATGCTCGGCATGGTTTTCATTTTTTCTTTTCTCATCGGCTTTGGCTGGCAAAGTAAGGTCGAAGCTTCTTGTGCTAGAGATAGTTCAGGGCACTGTTTGGCTCTGATGCGAAAAGCTAACACTTATCCACGCTTTCATGTTCCAATTTACCCACTTCGAATTCTCCCCTGTAGCCACAACGCATTCCTCTCTTTGACTATTTTTTTTGCTTCCATAGCTCATATCATCATGCCTAGAGAGTGCCCCAGAATTGGCTGCAGAAGAGGCAACTCTGGTGACCGGGTCCTCCGCCAGGCGTCCTCAACTCCCTCAGAGCCTTCGTCTGAGGCTTCCGACTTCAGTTATTATTGCTATCTGGTGACTAGAAGCGGGCCTGGTAGAGGAAGGAGGCAGTTTATGTTAGAGGTGAGCTCTCAGAACTTCATAATGCATACGGCTCGCTTCCGCCTTCCCTGTAGACTTGGTAATTCCTCCTCCATTGTTTCGGTCACTATTGAGCTGAATGAGCAAATTGGGGGTTCGGAGACAGTCGGCTCAGGAGTTCCTCAACACTAGTGGATGGAACATCGGAATGCTCCCTCGACGAATGAGACTGCGCAAAGATGGGATATTGGGGGCTGGGCAATTCAGGATTCGCCCACTCCAACAGGCCCGAGCGCTCCTGCAGCAGAAGAACTTGCTAGAACAGAGGGACATTCTGCGGAGCCTAAAGAACCAGATCTTTTTGGCTGCCACATTATTAAGGAGCAGCCTCCAACTCAGCATGATGACTGAACAAGCTTCTGTGTCTTTGGTTTTTTTCAATTGTCGAAAGCGGTTGTTCAATCCTCTCAGGTTTGCGTCTCTTTGGTTTTGTTCAATTGTCGAAAGAGGCTTTGTTCATCCCATGTTTGTAGTGCCCAATATTAGGTTTTTTCAACTCTTTTTGAAGGCCAGTTTCCCCTGCGTGGGCAGCATTCCCTGTTTGTTGGTTAATGTTTTGGCTAAGGTGGTTTACTAGTCAGATCTGGGTCACTGTCCAGATTCTAAGTCTTTCGTTATGGATTCAGTGATTCCAAGTCCTAAATCTAATTTATGTGTAAGTCCTTGGAATAGTTTGTCAAATGTCCATTGTCAGTATGCAGTTTCATAAGCTAGAACTCTTGAAACTTTCATCTCGCTGCAAGCATATTTTGTATCAATATAAAAATAAACTAATTCAAAAAAAATATTAATCATATAATATAAAATAAAAGTTAAACAATTTCAATAATCAATTACACTTTAATTAAATAATTATTTATATTGTCAATTTAATTAATCAAAATAATCTCGTAAAATACCACAGATATAGTATTTAAATCTTTAACAAAATTCCGTGCTAAATATCGAATTGCACCCATACAAATTGAAAATAAAATTAGAAAATGTATAGCTATCCTCGATGTCACATGCATTCTCTTAAAGCATGAGCTTTTATGATCAATACAAGAATGGGACCTCATGCGATCTCTGATATTTCTTGGGTCTCGTGTGAAACAGTGATAACCCTTAGATCCCTTAATCCTCCTTAAACGTTATATAAGTATATAGATGTTTTATATTTGTAAATTTTATATTAATTTTTATTAATAAGTAGTTTACTTTTTTTATAAAAGAAATAGTATTAAATAATAAATTGTAAAAGTAATTTTTTTTTTTTTTTTTTACATTAAGATTCTTAATATAGGTCGAGTTGGATGGATTATTTTTATACTTTTTAATTTAACAAAATTATGGACAAATATGCTTGGTTAGTTAGTTAACTAGAAATGGGGTGAGAAAATGAAAGGGAAAGATAAGATGAACTTGTGGAAGAGAGTAGAAACATGTGGACTTAAGAAGGAAACTTGGTTTAGAATATGAGGAGTATAATGAGCTAACGTGTCTTTAAATTATTATTATTTATTTTCTTTTTATTTATTATTAATAATACACATTTATGTGCAATTTAGGCATTTATAGTCTAAGATAAATAAAATGTCCATTAATGTGAAAATGTCTATAATTGTACATTTATGTGCAACTCACACCTTTATAATCTAAGATGAATATGTCCATTAATGTGAAAATGTGTCTATAATTGTTTGTGTGGGTTCAATAGTTTATATGATGTTTCAAAACTTTAGAACATGATTACTTTCATTAAATATACGACAATAAGAGTGTTATAAACATAGTGTAGAGATGTTTTCTTTGCTTTAAGAAAATGTTAGCTTTTGTTATTAGCGTTATAAATATAGTGTAGAGATGTTTTCATTGGTTTAAGAAAATCCTAGATTTTGTTCCATGACTGAAGTTAGTATTATTGGGCATTTTCACACCTTCAACATGAAAAAACAATTAGAAAAAGAAAGAGGCTACAAAAATTGTTGAGAAATAAATAGCTAGTGAAAATGTTTTTACTTTTATGGAATGAACAAATAATAGTCTCCTTATCTATGAATTACACTAAATGAATCAATTTTCGACTATAATGAAAAGAGTAATAGAATAATATACCTACATTAGTTTTCATAGACAATAATAGGCTTCCACTAGCTTTCTTTGTATGGAAGTTGAAGTAGCCATGCCACACTATCATTTTCATAGCTATTGTTATGATAATTGAGAAATAAAACACTTGGATAATGGGATTTAGATATATGAATAATTGATGGAAAACATTCACCTTAGTAGATAAAGTTGAGATTACATTGGAATAGGCTTAAAAAAAATTGAAAAATAAATAAATTTTCACTTAAAAAAAATTAAGTACAATTATACTCTTAGGAAAGTGAACCATATTTTAGAATATAAAAAATTAACAAATTAAGCATATCTTCCACATATTCATACTTATTGTAAACTCAAAACCACATGTATATAATCACTTGTTAAATTCATGCCCATTCATTTAAAATATTAAAAAACTTGTTAAATTCATGCCCATTCATTTAAAATATTAGAAAAGGATAATCTCAACATCTAGCTTACATAATATGCAATCTTATACTTTCACTATTGGCCAACACACAAACAACACTTAAATCAAATAAAAGAAGCTCACCACATAAAAGAAACATTAATATTAATACAATGTACTCTGAAAGTTAAAGATTATAATAAGAAGTGGAAATAAAAATAAAAATAAAAATATTTAAAAACTAAATTTGGATATATATTTATATATATCTTATAATGTTCTAGTTGACCCTATTATCTTATTACACTTGACTTACTTTTCTTCTTATTACTTTTTCTTACTTTACTTAGCTAACACGAATACACTAGCATTGAATGGTAACATTTACTAAAATCATATTAATTTACAATATTATTGAATGGTAACATTTACTAAAATCATATTAATTTACAATATTATTGAATGGTAACATTTATTAAAATCATATTAATTTTAGAATGGTAATATTTTATTAAAGAAATTATAGTTATTGAATAGTAATATTTATCAAAATGATATTAATTATTTAATAGTGATATTTTATTAAAATAATAATATTATTAAATAAGACATTTTATTAGAATACTATTAATTGTTGAATGGTGATATTTTATTAAAATAATATTATTTTGAATGGTATATGGAATTAATAAAAAGTGGGTTTAGAATGTACCACCCCCATGTCACTGAAGGGATAGGGTACTTGAGTAATAAGGAGGGAGTGATAGTAGTCGAGAATGAGGGGCATTCATAAGAGGCAGTGGGGATGGATGAGAAAAGGAGGATAAAACGACGAAGGGTGAGTGGAATGAAGTTTTTTCTTTTGGGGGATTTTTTTTTGTTGGTGTGGGGAATTTTGTAGTGGGGCAAAAAAGATATATGGGAGAGTTCAGTCTCGATAAATCGATCTATATATAATCTGCGTACATTAAGATTAGTTAGACTTTGTTGGGGATTTTTCTGGAAAAATCTCAAAAACAAAATTAACAGTATACAGAGACAATGCTCTGTTTTGCCACAGGATTTTTATCACAGTGGAAACAAATAAAATTTCAGAGCAGCGGACAGAGGTTTGCACTCCAAGGATTTCTATTCATAAAAAAAAATTGATGTTACAGAATATGATCTTCCTCTCTCGGAGAGGGATTCACCAATAATATTTTTACTGCTGTGTGAAAGTTACACATAGATATTCTTCACATTGTTGTGTGCTTCCTTTTGCATATTCGGAACACTTCATACTCACTGTTATGCCTCTTCCCTTTTCAAATTGCTACTTTAACAAAAAAAAACATATATATATGACTACTCAAAAGGAATTACTTACATCCGTTTTCTGTTTCCATGCTTCCGTAAAAGAAAACAATAAAAAATAATGGTTTTACTGCCTTTTACTTGTGCCCATACTCCCGCTGAAATAAAAATGATAAAATTAAAAACTTCACCAAAACTTACCAACCCTCAGTAAATTTGCATTTACTGTTTTACTGACAAAACTGGCGGTAATGTAACTTTTACTTTACGTTGAATTCACTTTGCAGGATTGTACTTCAACCAGTATTCAATTTGGCTTTGGGATCCCATCGGGTCCAGGCTTCATCGCATAGCGAGCATGTATAAAAAATTGTGCACCCTTGGTTTCCCCGATTGCGATATGTCGATACCTCCGATACAATATATTTTAACATATGCATAAAATTCATTAAAACATAAAAAGGAGGGCCGCTGGCAGAACTGAAATAATATTGAACAAAATGTTGAATACCCGTCGGGTCCGGGTTATCGGGTTGCAACATATCTCATGGCAAACTCTGCTCGTTTGGTTTCACCGATAGTGATACGCCGATAGCGATATCGGCGATCGCTCATCGCAAACAACAAAAGAAACTTTATAATTCGCCGCTGCCATTTCGCCGATGCGATATCGGCGGATCGCTCATCGCTGAAGTTTCCAAGCCGCTGAACTGCTCACCCGATGCGCAGTTGAAATTACGTTTTCAACACTCCCCTTTAATTTCAACTGCTGGGCATTCAATCATACCCAAACACTTCCTAAAAAATTCAAAGCTTTTCTGATCCAATGGATTTGTCAAAATGTCTGCTACCTATTCCTGAGTCCTGCAATGTTGTAAATTGATTTCTCCATTGTTTACCAATTCTGTGATATAATGAAACCTTCAGTCGATGTGTTTTGTTCTCTTATGAAACACTGAATTCTTTGATAATGCAATAGCTGAGCTATTGTCACAAAAAATCATTGTTGCTTTTGACTGCTTTCGGCCTAAGCTCCTCAACATTCTTCTCATCCATACTGCTTGGCATGTTGCTGCTGTAGCTGCCACATATTCAGCCTTTGCTGTAAACAATGCTACAATGGACTGCTTCTTAGAATCCCATTAAATGGCTCTTGAACCCATGTGAAAAACATATCCGGAAGTACTTTTCCAGTCATCTATACTTCCAACCCAATCACTATCGGTGTAGCCAACTAAATCTGAACATTCTGAAACAGTATATAAAATTCCAAGCATTTTAGTACCTTTGACATACCTCAGAATTCTTTTCGCTGCTTGCCAATGTGTTTCCTTTGGCCTCTCCATGAATCTGGAAATTAAACTAACATCAAACATTATATCTGGCCTAGTTATTGTTAAATACATGAGGCTGCCAACTATGCTCTTATATAAACTAGGATTAAAATCCTTGCTGTTGTCCTCTTTGTTGAGCTTTAATCCCATTACTGTAGGAGTGATTGCTGTCTTGCACTCTTGCATATTAAATCTACCCAATACTTCATTTATATTTCTCGCTTGAGAGATAAAAACTTCATTTTCATTTTGATCTACTTCTATTCCTAAGAAGTATCTCAGCAAACCCATGTCAGTCATTTCAAATTCTTCTTTCATATCTGATTTGAAATTACTAATGAGGTAGTCATCATTACCTGTAAAAATCACATCATCAACATATAACACAACAATTAAAATCTTACCATCCTTTTCTTTGATGTAGATGGTGGGTTCTCCCTCACATTTGTCAAACTCTTTTCCCAGTAGATAGAAATCTATCCTATTGTACCACGCTTTTGGCGCTTGCTTCAGCCCATAAAGAGCTTTCTTCAATCTGCATATTTTGTGTTCTTGGCCTTTCTTCTCATAGCCTAGAGGTTGTTCAATATAGACCTCCTCATTTAACACTCCATTTAGGAATGCTGACTTCATGTCCATTTGGTAAACTTTCCACTTGTTTTGTGCTGCTATGGACAACACTGCTCTCACAGTTTCCATTCTTGCAACCTGTGCGAAAGTTTCCTCATAATCTCTCCCATACTGCTGCTTGTACCCTTTGACAACCAGCCTTGCTTTGTGTCTTTCAATTTTGCCTTCAGCATTGCACTTGGTCTTATAGACCCATTTGACTCCAATGACTTCTTTACCTTTTGGTAACTCAACCAAATCCCATGTCTTATTTCTTTCTATGGCATTCATTTCCTCATCCATAGCTTCTATCCATTTCTTATCTTTAATTGCATCTTCGAAATGAATCGGGTCATCAACATGACAATACAAGGAAAATAAGGAATTCATTCCTTCATCATAAATATCACTTAAATTTCTAAATCTCTTACCTCTTTTGTTCGGTGTGCAAGTGCTTGAAGATGCACTTGAACTTCCACTTTGTGGTGTGCTTGGAGAAGCACTTTCATTTCTCCTCAAGGGTGTTCCTTGCTGTCCTTGTGTTGGCGCTGCTGTTTGGGGATGTGTTTCAGCCATCTCCTCATCATCTTCATCATGAGACAAACAGTTTTTAACATTCACTGTTTTCTCTATACTTCCATCCCAAGCTTCCTCCTCAATAAATTGAACATCTCTGCTCACAAAACATTTCTTGGTAGATTGGATATACAACCTGTAAGCTTTGGATTCTTCACTATATCCAATGAAAAAACATTTCTCCCCTTTGTTGTCCAACCTCCTCCTTAGCTGATCTGGAATGTGTGCATAAGCCACACATCCAAAAACTTTCATGTGGGTGACTCTTTGCTTTCTCCCACTCCATGCTTCTTCCGGCACTCTATTCATCACTTCTTTTGTAGGACACCTATTCAAAATATACGTTGCACAATTTACAGCTTCTGCCCAATAATCATTTGGCAAATGCTTTGCCTTCAACATGCTCCTCGCCATATCCATGATGGTCCTGTTCTTCCTTTCAGCAACTGCATTTTGCGGTGGGGTGTACCTTGTTGTAAATTGCTTATGAATTCCTTTTTCTCTGCAAAACTGTAGGAATTCTTTGGAGATATACTCACCTCCTCTGTAAGTTCTCAGAACTTTAATATGCAGCCCGCTTTGATTTTCCACAAGTGCTTTGAAATTTCGAAATTTTTCAAACACTTCACTTTTGTTTTTGAGGAAATAAACCCAAGTTTTTCTAGTGAAATCATCAATAAAAGTTAAAAAATATTGGCTGCCTGCTAGTGATGGAGTTTGCATTGGTCCACATACATCTGAGTGGACAATCTCTAAGGGTGCTTTTGCCCTTATACTTTTCCGTGATGGAAAACTTTCTCTGTGTTGTTTTCCCAATATGCAACCTTCACAAAGGTTGTCTGGTTTCTCTATCAATGGTAAACATCTAACCATCCCTTTTCTGCTCAACAAGTTAAGACTTCCAAAGTTGACATTTCCAAATCTCAAGTGCCACAACCAATTTTCATCCTTTGGCATGCTTTGGAAAGCCTCTTGGGTAACTGCTGCAATTACTTCTTTGTTCTTCAAATCTGCCCTTATTCTGAGAGGGAACATCCTGTTCCTCGTCATTTTTACTTCAGTAATGCATCTTTTGCTGGGCGCTATATCCATGATGGTGCATACATCATTCTTAAAGAAAACATTGTACCCCTTATGGACAAGCTGTCCAATACTCAAGAGGTTACATCTCATTCCAGGGACATAGTAGACATCTGCTATGGTTTTCTTTTCACCCTTCTTTGTAAATATTTTGACTTCTCCTTTTCCCATAACAGAAATTTTGCTATCAATCCCAAGTGTGACTTCCGATTTCACATTTTGATCTAAAGTAGAAAACAAGGCTATGTTTCCTGTCATATGGTTACTGCAATCGGAATCTCGAAACCATATATCTTCACTATTCGTTTCAGCCATGTTACATGCTAATAAAACATTATTTTGGCTGATATTTTTTCTAGTGATATTTGCACTAGAACTATTACTCATATCATGCTGCTTCTTCCTACACTCATTGGCATAATGCCCATATTTTTTACAATAATAACATTGGACATTGGATTTTTCATACCTCTGTCCTTGAGCATGATATTGTCCCATTTGTTGGATGCTGCCTTGGCCTTGGTTCTGATTTGGATTGCTGCCTCTTCCTTGAGTATTGGCTGGACTGTTCCTTCCACCTCTGTTCTGGCTTCTGCGTCTTCCTTTTTTGTTTCCTCTGCCTTGACCTCTTCCTCTTCCAAAAGACATCTGGGTCTTGAAGGCTTGCTCTAGAGATGAGTTTTCATTTCTACTCAACCTCTGCTCATGTGTTATCAGTGATGCATGAAGTTCATCAACTGAAAGGTTTGAGAGATCCTTTGTCTCTTCTATGGTGGTGACAATCACATCAAACTTTGAGGGTAGAACCCTCAAAAGTTTCTCCACAATTCTCCTTCCTTCAAGAACTTCACCATGAGTCCTCATTTGTGTGACCAAACCAATCACATGTGTGAAGAATGAGTCAATATTGTCTGACTCCTTCATGCACAGGTTTTCAAAATCTCTCCTCAACAACTATAGTTTAGCTGTCTTCACTTTCTCCATGCCTTGATAGGCTGCTTTGAGAGTTTTCCATGCTTCTTTGGATGTCTTAGCTACTGCTATCCTTGGAAACACACTCTGGTCCACAGCTTGATACAAAAATACAAGGGCTTTTGAATCCTTCTTCCTATTGCTCTTTAGTAGATCTTTCTCTGCCTGAGTTAATCTATTAAACTCGTTTTCATCTGCTGGTTCTTCAAAACCATTTTGAACTAATTCCCATAAATCTTGACAAGCAAACAGAACTCTCATGGTTATTGCCCAATAGTCATAGTTTTTCCCATTGAACTGTGCGAATTGAGGGTTAAACATACCCATGTTTGTGCTCGTGCTGACCATTCTAGCACTCCTTAACTTATGTTATAAAATGCTTGACTATGTATTAAAATAACTGATTGTTTCTTCAGCAGCGACTCAAAAAAAAACTTTGAGGAATACCTGGATCTTTTTCACTGAGTCTTCACTTTGTTGGAGAAGATTTACTGCAGCCAGAAAAACTCCTTCATTCAGCTTCTTTGAATGTCTTCAAAGAGCCTGAACAAGCTCTCATACCACTGTTGGGGATTTTTCTGGAAAAATCCCAAAAACAAAATTAACAGCACACAGAGACAATGCTCTGTTTTGCCACTTTGCTGGAGAAGATTTACTGCAGCCAGAAAAACTCCTTCATTCAGCTTCTTTGAATGTCTTCAAAGAGCCTGAACAAGCTCTCATACCACTGTTGGGGATTTTTCTGGAAAAATCCCAAAAACAAAATTAAAGACAATGCTCTGTTTTGCCACAGGATTTTTATCACAGCGGAAACAAATAAAATTTCTGAGCAGCGGACAGAGGTTTGCAATCCAAGGATTTCTATTCATAAAAAAAAATTGTTGTTACAGAATATAATCTTCCTCTCTCGGAGAGGGATTCACCAATAATATTTTTATTGCTGTGTGAAAGTTACACTTCCTTTTGCATATTCAGAACACTTCATACGCACTGCTATGCCTCTTCCCTTTTCAAATTACTACTTTAACAAAAAAAAAACATATATATATGACTACCCAAAAGGAATTACTTACATCCGTTTTCTGTTGCCATGCTTCCGTAAAAGAAAACAATAAAAATTAATGGTTTTACTAGCTTTTACTTGTGCCCATACTTCCACTGAAATAAAAATGATAAAATTAAAAACTTCACCAAAATTTACTAACCCTAATTAAATTTGCATTTACTATTTTACTGACAAAATTGGCGGTAATGTAACTTTTACTTCACGTTGAATTCACTTTGCAGGCCTGTACTTCAACCAGTATTCAATTTGGTTTGGCTTTGGGAACCCATCGGGTCCAGGCTTGATCGCATAGCAAGCATATATAAAAAATTGTGTGCCCTTGGTTTCCTCGATTGCGATATGCCGATACCTCTGATACAATATATTTTAACATATGCATAAAATTCATTAAAACATAAAAAGGAGGGTCGCTGGCGGAACTGAAATAATATTGAACAAAATGTTGAATACCCGTCGGGTCCAGGTTATCTATCGGGTCGCAACTTATCTCATGGCAAAGTCTACTCGTTTGGTTTCCCCGATAGCGGATATCGGCAATCGCTCATTCCAAACAACAAATGAAACTTTATAATTCCCCGCTGCCATTTCGCCGATATGATATCGGCGGATCGCTCATCGCTGAAGTTTCCAAGCCCCTGAACTGCTCACCCGATGCGCAGTTGAAATTACGTTTTCAACAAACTTGATTGTATAATTTGCATACATTATTATTAGTAAGATTAGTAAGATTTGAGTTTGGAGGTTTTCTGGGCTAGTAAGTCATTCTTAGACGTCTAAGAGGTAAATTAAATAGAGCAACCGGAACAACCAACGAAAAATCATAAAAATTAAGATGTGTAACTTAGATTTCCAAAATTTACGATGGCCAAAATTTCCATTTTTTAAAGTGAAATTATGGCCTCGTTAGAGGCCGGCATTATGAAGATGAAAGCTATATATTGTTTAACCTTGTAATGTGAAGACGTACAGGCAACGGCCGGATTCCTTAGAAATCAAACAGTGAGAATTATGAACTCTATTGCTATATATGATTATACATAAAGCTTCAGAAGTTACGGTCTCGATTTAATAATCGTTCAGTCGAATTATCCACGGGAGGACTATATTATAGTAAGCAATGAATACATAATTCGATGTACTCTCTATACTGTGCATTTGAGCAGAAGGTTACTCCTGCCTGTATAAATGTGTAGTTGCATTCTTACTGCAACATTTTGATTTCTTTTGGGTGAACTTAAAGCGTCGATTTCACTCCATTTAATGTTATAAATAAAAACATTTACATATAACAGTGTATTCAATTATAAGATGTATTTTACAGTCTCTAACTAAATGGATAATACAATCTGTAAGTAAGTGTTCAATATTTTTCAATATTGTATTTGAAAAAGTAAATATAAAAACGAGGGATTTCAAAAGAAATATGTAAAACATAAACTTTAAATTTTGTTTTTATAATAAAAAATGGTCGAAATTAAAGATATCCATGTATACATAAATCTTACCAATCAATTCTTTATCTAAAAGGTCCATCGTTTACAAGAAGACCACTTGAAAGGTGCAGTTTCAAACCATCCACACAGGATTTTTTGAGTACAGAAAAGAGAGTGAAATGGCCGCCATAACCTCTTATGACTTATTCGACCATAACTTCTTATGACTTATTATGACTGCCCGGATTTGATACTAAATACGAAACCGTGAACGCTCTCTATAACAGTTTGCGGCGATTGAGGTTTTTTAGAAGTGCAAAATAAATCTAAGTCTGCGTTTTACCTGATAAAAAAACAAAAACATATAATTGGTATTTATAATTTCGGGTTCGGAATCGACCGATAGGTAAGGACTATGTTTGAATGGCATTAGTGATGGGAAATTGTGAATTATTGTGTAGTTCCTTTTCTAAGAAACTTATTACGCCGTAACAAGATCTTATGTGAAAAGTTAAAACAACTCCTTTGCTGCCCTCGTGTCCTGTGTTTGCGCCGTTCGATTTCATGTTAGACTTCTAGATTCTGGTAGGCCTTTGATTTGAATTGCAAAACTGCTTTGACCATGTGGCAATGGATCCGACCTTGGTTAGTACGGCATGAATCGACCTTGGTCAGTAGGGCATGAATCTAATCGTCCTCATCCACAAAAGTTCGTTGTAGGTGGCCGTCGTATTCGACAACTGTTCCATTCTGGCGGGCCGCGGTTAGGCTAAATCAAATTTTGGTGCGCAGCCGTTAGTTTAAATCAAAGCAGTAGTCTATAACGTTTGAAAATTTTTCTGGCTGATTTTTCCTGTCAAAATCCGGCAGCAATTTATTGGAATCCCAAGTTTTGATAGCTATTTTCTGCACAATCAATGGCTCCCAGGGGTTTTCCAAGGCGCTGAATCCAAATATGCAGTTAAAAAACCATTTTAACTGCTAAAAATCAAGATTTAAACTCATTTCTTCCACCGGATTCCGTCACCGGAATCTCCAAAAAGTCGCATTATAGACAACTCCTAAATCAAATTCTAGTGAGACGAATCCCATAACAATGAGGGATGGGATGGACCCTGCTCACTGAACATGGTTGGTCTTCCAACACTGCAGACTTGATGGAACCAAAGAATATGCTAGGAATTTCAATCCCAAACAGGATGTTCACAAAGAGTGTATCTGGGCAGACTGTGGAAGATGTATCCAAGAACAATATTATTGAATTCTTATTTTGGCAAACACATCGAACCCCACTGTTGATGCCCTGCAACGGATCCTTTGCTCTCAATACGCTGGCGGGCTTCCAATTGTGTTTCTAAATTCTTCCACAACCCTGCATATAACGGTCACCCATCGCAGCAAGAATGTCTCTTTTCTATGGCGAATATCAGAATTATGGACCAACGGGCAAGTTCTCTCGAAAAGCTATTGGCACCCTAGGGGAAGACATTCTTTTCTTTCGCTGTACAAAACTAGTGAGAAAGAAGGCCTATGTTTTATTGAATAGTAATACTTATTGTCAAGTTTTTCTGTTTGTCTTCCCTTAAGTGTTTTTAAGAGTGGATAAATTACACAATTTTGGTAAAATGGCTATTTGAATTGGCTAAATTACTTCGCAACCTTTGGTTATCGTTACCATGGTAATTGTTTGAATTCCACCTGCCATCTCTTCACAGCGCTAGAAGAAGCTACCTCCTTCGCTGGAAAGTTCATCGGGTAGTAGCAGCCGCCTCCTTTTTCATTTTCTACAACTTTCCTATTCTCTTTCCTTGATAGCATTGTAAATTATTTTAGCCAGAAATCATGGGCACACAAATATCCTGCTTGATTTCAAAATACAAACCTTAGACTGTGCCATATACTTAAGGAATATCCTGGCGGCCCTGGAATTTTATTAAATTTAATCAAAAATACAATGGTGAAAGCATGTCGTTCATGTGTTGGAGGGATATATCCTGTCCGCCCAGCGATTTTATTAAATTTAATAAAAAATACCATGGTGAAAGCATGTCGTTCATGTGTTTTAGGCATTCCTTCGTAAACTTGCTGCGCATTTTCTAAACTCCATATATTTTAATGTCAAGAAAGCATTATTCAAAGAAGTATTCATTAAATTTTTCATTTGTGAAATTTATTAAGAGAAAACTTTATTAAATATTTATATTTTCTATTTCTGTAAGAGGAGAGTAAAACATTTATGCATATAATTGGGTTCTTGCATCTGTTTATAGGATTATTATTTTAGCAAAACTAATTAACGACGTTCTTATACCAAAACCAGAAAGAGAATTCACTTTCAAATGTAAATTAGGTTTAAGGATTATGGCGGGTTGAAATATGAAGGTGAAGCACACAAATTAGAGAATTGAAAGTTAACAATAAATCATTTAGATTTACATTTTTTCTATATTGAAAATACATTTTGAAATTTATTTGATTTCCCTAATTTATGTATTTGATTTCCCTAATTTATGTTGAATGTGACGACCCGTTAGTTGCTCATACCCTCATATAATCTATGCTTGAATTTATATTTAAAATGATTTTTCAAGGTGTGGGTGTTGGCCACTTGAAATTTTTTACAAAGGAATTTATTTAAACCATTTTATTGGTTGTTATTTACATACATTATAACATTTTCATTATGTATTTTTGGAAAAAATTGAAATATAAGTAATTTTCTTTAAAGTATTATATTCTAAAATGATTTATTATTTTATTTATATTATTATATTTTTAAAATGATTTATTAATGTAAATATTTGAAAATGTCAAAACATCAGTTTATGAGTTCATTATATATTATATTTTTTGAATATTTTTATTAATATAATGAATTGTACATAAATATCATAACTTTTAAAGATAAATTAATAGTGAAAAAATTGAGATATCACATATCATATATTTTCATCATATTTAAACTTGATAAAAATTAAATTATATATGTTAACTATTTTATGAATTGATGGTTTGTATTTAGTATTATAATTTTATTGAAAAAATGTTATGAAGTTAAATTAAAATAAATTTGGTTTTTTGGAGTGTAGTATGGATGAGTCATGGTATTGATCAATAGTGTAATGACGACTTATTTAAACATTTCCATACTTAAAAATCTTGTTAAATTTTTGTTAAGTTTTTTTGATGTAATATATATTGATTTTTTATAATAATAATGTCACGAACAACTTATTTTAAAATTTACATAATTAAATTTCTTTAAAGTTTTTATTAAGTTTTTTTATTGCTATATATTAATTTTTATAATAATAATGATAAAAACTATGCCGATAAGGCATGATTAGTTTAGAATAAGTTTTCTAAATTTTTAATTTAATTAGTAGTAATTATTAAGTGGGTGGTTGAGTTAATTCTTTTTCTCACATTTATATAAAAGATCGGCATTATTTCATGGGTTATTACTAATATTGACATTATCAATGGAAAGTATAACATTAGATTTTGCTTCAAAAAATAACACCAAGTTCAAAACTATGTTAAATTTTGCTTCAAAAAATAACACCGAGTTCAAAACTATGTACCATGTCTTTTATTTATATTGGTCATGAATGCATAGGTTAAAAATTTAGGCCATGTACATGGTTATATTAGATTTTGCTTCAAAAAATAACACCAAGTTCAAAACTATGTACCATGTCTTTTATTTACATTGGTCATGAATGAATAGGTTAAAAATTTAGGCCATGTACATGGTTATAGTTGTAAATAAATAATGCATGTAACATGTCTTTTATGTACATGTCTTTTATGTACCATGTCTTTTATTTAGGCAATAATAGATTACATGCATTATTCATGTTAATTAGGTGTATTTTCCAATTACACGAGCCATTAAGTCATTATGGGTATGTAGATTATATGCTTCTCTTAATATAAGTGAATTCTCTTATGTCCATGTCCAAATCCACATCTAGAAAAATAAAATTAAATTAAGAAAATATTTAATTGAAAACAAATCTATGAAATAAAATAATAATATACACGCAATTAATATTTAATTAATTTGACATACATAGGTATCTACTTTCTCTTGCTTTTGGATATTCCTCACAATAAATCCTTACATCTCCTCCTAAAAGTATGTTTTGATTTTCATAAATGAGGTTCATGCACTTTATTAACAAAATAATAATAAAATTATTTTGCAGATTTATTATAATATTATTTATTTATTTATTTACTTTAATACTAATTTATTTATGCATAAAATCATTGATAATAATTGATTTTCTTATTTAATTATGTCTATAGGCATGTCTATTTTGGAATACTGTCTCCATAATTTCAATTTGATTATCAAGAATATTCTAAAATATTCTTAATAGTTATACCCTTGAATTTGATTATCAATAGTTATTAGGTGGATGGTAAGGATTTAACCTCCATTGAATATTCTAAAATATTCTTAATAGTTATACCCTTTCACCATTTTAATTAAATTTTTTAATTGAAGACAAGGTTGTATGAACAAATGTCATATGAAATGTCTTGAAACTTAGTCTTGTTGTTTTTTTCTTTTTATCTAGTATGAGTTGAATCATATACAAGAGAAGTTTGCATATTTCATTAAAACACAATCAAGGGAAGACATGCTTTTGTGTTGGGGTTTCTATTGTTTTGCAAGCATAAACATTCTTTACGATTCAAAATTTTCCTGGACGGTTTTCAATTTCATTTTGCATCAGTGATATGCAATACATGCCTTCACCTCTTATTTGGGGTTTAAGGTTGTTTATCAAAGTAAGGATATTGCAGGATTTCAATTCTTTCTTCCAAAGTAATCTTTTGTTTGTATTTATTTTTTATACTTCAATGTCACCTAGAGTGTCTTTCCTTGTTTATCACCTTGAGTGGGATATATTGCTTATATTTTCTTTATGTAGTTGAATGTCCAAACATATTGGTAATGGAGTTATGGTTTATAACATGACTTTTGTGGCTCTGGTTGTGAAAGTTAGGACTCCATTGCATCTTAAAAAAACATCAACGCCAGAGAACCATCACATTCAATCAAGGATCCATACCTACATTCACCAACCATCCATTTCCAAATTACCAAGCTATCCAGTTCCCTAGAAGGGTATAAAACAAAACTAAAGTTGCAAGTACAATGTTGAAATTGCTAAGCATTCCCTCAATTGACATATTGCAACTCAAATCAATAAGATAGATATGGAGGATTTCACTTTACTTTTAACACCATGTTATTTCTCTCACTCAAATTGTATCAAAGATAAGGAGGAGTTCACTTTACTTTTAACACCATGTTATTTCTCTCACTCAAATTGTAACATATCATGCATGTCTCCATCTATGCTCTTTCTCCACATGCTATTTCCTTATGGCATTCCTTTGCAACATTTGGTGCAATTGCTAGTTACGAGTATGTCAAAGATTCATGGCTTATTGAGAAATCTAAATATGTGTGATTTTTTAAGGAAACAATTGGGGTAATTGGTTACTTTTCTAATAATTTGAAATAAAATATTCCCACATTTAATAAAAAAATTAATTTTTTATTAAATATGTAGTATAAATAAAAATAAATAATTTCAATAATAAATGACACTTTAATTAAATAATCATTTATATTTCTAGATTTATTTAATCAAAATAATCGCTTAAAATACTATAGGCGATTATTTGGTTCCAAACGTCGACCAAATATTAATAATATGATTAATGTGAAAGACATCTTATTTACCAATAAATATAATATTTAAATATTTTTAAAAATATCTTGCTAAATATTGAATTTCACCCATCAAATTAAAAAAAAAAAATAAAATAAGATTAGAAAAGTATAGTTATCCTCGATGTGTCATCCTCCTAAGCATGAGCTTTTACGATCAAATACAAGAATCAGACCTCATGGTCTGTTGTGAAATAGTGATATCCCCTTAGATCCTTTAATCTTCCTTAAAAAAATTATATAAGTATATATAGATGTTTTATATTTTGTAATTTTTATATTAACTTTTATTAATAAATAGTTTATTTTATAGTGGGGTGCCCCTCGAGAAGCAAATCTGGTGGATATCATTAAGGTTGCTCAGCTTTTTCCACATTTTGTGGAGAAGGAGAGGAAGGATAATTAATAAAGTAAGTCACTCTGGAAGAATTTCATGCCACATTGAAATGGTTTAAGAAAGACAAAAGTCCTAGGCTGGATGACTGGACCATTGAGTTTTATCTGGCTTTCTTTGATGTCATTGGTACAAATCTGCTGCATGTTATTGAGGACTCCAGAACAAGTTCTCGTATTGAGGCATCCATCACATCTACTTTTATTTCACTTATCCCTAAAACTGATAACCCCTCCTCCTTTGATGAATATCACCCTATCTCTCTCTGCAACTACATATACAAGATTATTGCTAAAATTATAGCAAATCGAATGAGACCTATTCTTTCAAAACACATCTCCTCAGAACAATTTGCCTTCCTACATGATAGAAAAATCTTTGAGGTTGTCGGCACTACTCAGGAAGTTCTGCACACTCTTCATACCAGGAAATGCAAAGGTATGATCCTGAAAGTAGATTTATCTTGAGCCTGTGACAGAGTAAATTGGTTATACGTCAGAATGCTTTTAAACCATCTGGGGTTTCCTTTCACTTACATAAAATGGATTATGAGTTGTATCACTAACATTCCTTACAGCGTCCTGGTCAATGGAAGTCCATCCCCCTTCTTTTTCTTAGAAAAAGGACTAAGGCAGGGTTGTCCACTTTCACCATTACTTTTCCTTCTTTTCATGGACGGGCTCAGTAGGACGATAAAGGATGAGCACAAAAGAGGTAGAATACAAGGCATCAAGATAACATATGATTGTAGACTCACACATCTACCTTTTGTGGATGATGTCCTTGTCTTCATTAATGGAAGCATTGGTAATCTGACCAATATTAGATCCATTTTTCTTTATTCATGTCGGCTACAAGTATGTTATTAAACGAAAGTAAATCAACTGTGACAGGAACAACATGCACTTAGCATGAAATACAATTTGCACGTCATCGCTTCTGGTTCACACAGTTGGGTCTTGCAGAAGGATTGACATATCTGGGGCATAAGCTAAAGCCCTTGGGCTACAAGATTGCAGACTAGACTTGGCTAATAGCTAAGATGGAGAAAAGACTCAACATTTGGTATCTCAAATATCTTTCTCATGTTGGCCACCTCACTCCCATAAAGAGTGTATTGGAAGCCACAACTATGTATTGGATGTCCCTGGCTTGGATCCCTCAAGGGATCCTTACCAGGATTCAATCCCTTTGCTCCAGATTTTTATGGAAGGGGAGCTCACTGAGAAATTTTTTTGTTTGTGTCAAATGGGATGCACTAATTCTACCTAAAATGTGGGGAGGTTGGGGACTTTAAAAGCTTGAAGATTTCTGCACTACTCTGGCTACAAAGCTAGGGTGGCATCTGATCACAGCTGACAGCCTTTGGTAGACAGTGAAAAAATAAAAATACATCACCCCTCTACAGATCTTGGATTGGATCAGGAGACCTATTAGAAGCACATCTAGGATTTTGACTATATGGAAAGCAGTTATCAAGGCACTGGATCCTATCAACGAAGGACTCACTTGGACAATCCACTCAGGACAAAGAGTATGGGTTGGAATTGATGCATGGATCAGGTGCGGGAATACTTAGACTACCTAGGGACCTACTTCAACATCTACAAGAACAAAATGTCACTCACATAGCTCATATTGCTGATGGAGAAAACTCCAACTTCCTACACTAGGCCTAGAAATCAACTCATCAGCTAAACATTCCCCCACAATGGTACCAACTTTGGAAGGATTATACTCAAGCATTGTTTGAAGCTCATATTCACATAATTGATGGAGATGATGAGATTATTTGGGCCCTCTCAAAATCTAGAATATTCTCTCCAAAAGATGGATATCTGGTGCTGTCTGAGACAAGGAAGCCACAGATCATAGAAGCATGGTCGCAACATCTCTGGAAGCTGAAGGTCCCCCCAGAACCAGACTGCTCATGTGGTGCATCTTGAAAAAATAATATCCCTATTGGAGATAATCTCCTCAAGCATGCACAATATGGCCCACACTAGTGCTACCTCTGTAAATGCGATTATGAATATGTAAGTCATGTTTTCCTTGACTACACGGAAGCCCGCAGACTGTGGGAATTGGTCATCCCTGAATTCACCCCCCATGCAACTCGACTGTTGCATTTGTTGTTGAGGCATGGAATATCTTCTTTACCATTGTTACCTTCCCCAAGTAGCGTAACCTTCCTATCTAATTTGTTGGGCCATTTGGATTGCCCACAATAACCTTATTTTTTAGAGTTTGCCTCCTCATTGGCCTATCGTTATGGCCAAGGTGTCAGATGATTATGCCCTTATCTTGGAAGACCCTCCTCCCCAGAGACCCAGAAATATCACCCCCGAACACATTGACCACAACATGCCATGGGCATACTTTGACGGTGCTATGCAGGAAAACGGCTATTGGGGGGGCATTCTACACCTCTCCTCAACACTCTTTCAACATGCTCATGGGATTCAGAAGAAGCAGAAATAATTTTGTAGAATTATTAGAAGCAAAACATCTTATTCATTTTGCATTGGAGAGAAATTGCAGAGACTTACAATTATTTGGGGATTCAAAAATTGTTTGTGACTAGTTGAATAGGACTGCTAGATTCTCTACTTACTCATTGAGTCATATTCTAGATGAGACTCTGAGACTGATTACCTTTTTTGACTCATTTACTTGCAAACACATTTTTAGGGAGTGGAACACAATAGTTGATGGCCTTTCCAAAGAAGCTGCGCTCCAGAGCCAAGCATCTCGATGATCCAGGAACTACTCGATGGAGCACACTATCAGTATTACCATCAGCCTTTTATGGACATTAATGCATAAATATACATGGGATATGGTTTTTTGATTATGTGTCTGTGTGTGTATATATATATATATATATATAGATAGATAGATAGATAGATAGATAGATAGATAGATAGATATCGTCTTTTGGACAAATCAGGTTTTATATATCATGTGATTATCTTTTGTTGTATATTGGATTGTTACCTCCCTGCGTGGATCAAGGTAACAACATTTTTGAACAATTCTTTTTTGATGATGACAACCAGGTCATAGACATGTTCAACATATGCATATGCATCTACAAAATGTAATTTCTCTCATTAGTGAAATTATGAATTTTCCTATGGGAAAAAAAATACTTTATTTTATTTTACAAAAGAAATATTTATTAAATAATAAATTGTGAAAGTAATTTTTCTCTTTTTTAATTTTACTTTTTACGTTAAGATTCGTAATATAGGTCAGATGGATTATTTTTATACTTTTTAATTTAACAAAATTATGGACAAATATGCTTGGCAGGTTAGTTGAGTAGAACTTGGGTGGGGAAAGGAAAGGGAAAGGCAAGATGAACTTGTGGTTGGGTGGGAAAAGGAGAGGCAAAGGCAAGATCAACTTATGGAAGAGAGTTGAAAACATGTGCATTTAAAGAAGGAAATTTGGTTTTAGCATGAAGAATATGAGGAGAGTTGGATGAATTATTTTTATACTATTTAATTTAACAAAATTATGGACAAATATGGTTGGTTGGCTATCTCAGTAGAACTTGGGTGGGAAAAGGAAAGGGAAAGGCAAGATGAACTTGTGGAAGAGAGTAGAAAATATGTGCACTCAAAGAAGGAAACTTGGTTTTAGCATGAAGAATGTGAGGAGCATAATGAGAGAAGGGGCCTCTAAACCATGGTTATTTATTTTCCTTTTGTATATTACTAATAATACACATCTATGTTAAACTCACGCCTTTATAGTCTAAGATGAATAAAATGTCCATCAATGTGAAAATATGTCTAGAATTGCATATTTATGTGCAACTCACACCTTTATAATCTAAGATGAATAAAATGTCCATTAATGTGAAAATATGTCTATAATTGTTTTATTGTGGGTTCAATCATTTATATGATGTTTCAAAATTTTAGATTATGTTTACTTTCATGAAAACTACAACAATATTAGTGTTATAAACATAGTTTGGAGATGTTTTCATTGTTTCAGAAAATGCCAGCTTTTGTTCCATGAGTGAAGTCGGTATTATTGAGAATTTTCCCACCTTCAACATGAAAAAACAATTAGCAAAAGAAAGAGGCTACAAAAATTGTTGAAAAACAAAGAGCTAGTGAAAATGTTTTTATGTTGATGAAATGAACAAATAATAGTCCCATTATCTATGAATTACACTAAATTAATTCATTTTCGACCATAATGAAAAGAGTAATAGAATAATATACCTCCATTAGTTCTCATGGACAATAATAGGCTTCCACTAGCTTTCTTGTATGGTAGTTCATTTTCATACTATCTAGGGAGGAAAATCACAACCATGCCTTTGTTAGGCCTATTTTCACTAGTGCTAGGAAAAATTCCAAAATAGAATTATTTATTCTCATTTTCCAAACTAGATCACTATGAAATTTATCATTTTGATACTATCTAGGGAGGAAAATCAGAACAATGGTTGAAATCATCGCAATGGCCTTTTAAGGTCCATTTTGGGGGTTGATCTTGACTTGTGATGTTGAAACGATCATTATAAATTTTTTCATTTTGGTACTATCTAGGGAGGAAAATCACATCCATGGCCTTGTTAGTCCCATTTTTGGGGTTGATCATGATTTTTAGTGTTGAAACTTCTAGACCTTGTTTCTATCATAACGCTAATTTTTGGATCGTAAATTTGATCACAAAAGATCCAAAAACGTGGGGTATAACTCCATCACCACCATATTAAGCTTCAGAGAATCCATTGAGGTAATAAAATGTTGTATACATTTTGCGATAGTAGTGGCAGTGCCCATGTTTGATGATGGGGCCATGTGTTCAATGTTGGCCGAAATCCTGAAAACAAGGGATTCACAATAGTAGCGAAACATATGCCTTTTCCATTTTCTCCATCGTTCTAATGATTGCAAAGAGGTATGCGAAAATTATCATGAATTTCATACTTAATTTTATCATTCCATAATTTTTCCTCCCTCACTATTCTAACTGCAATAAGTTTAACTAAAAATATTTAAATAATAGTGAAATCCCAACGAATTTTCATGCTCTATGCATCTTATAGATTTATCGAACACATGGAGATTGTAGGTTATTAATATGGCCAAAAGAAAATTCCAATTAAGTTGTTAAGCCTCCTTAGTTTCACAAATATTGGCTGAATAGAGCCCTACAGAATAGTTCCTGAGATGAACACTTTCTCATGTAGATCAATCTTTAGAGACATTGCTATCCATTGCAACTTGCTGGACAAATAAAGAATGCACACAAATACCTCAAGACTAGATCAACGATTCAAGCCATGCCAAAGAATAAGGGCCATCGTTGACCATTGAAGTTGGGTTGAAATAGAAGATGAGAGTGGCAAGTGTCTTGTGGATCGAGTGGATAGATTTGAAGAGAACGTAGGGCATCACTATTGAATGGTGCCATTGTAGGGTTTCCCTCTTAACTGGAACCATTGAGAGGAAGTCATAGGTGAACATGAGGTTCTGGGTTATTCGTGAAGGGAGGACAAGCTACCACCATGCAAGAGAGGCCAATGCATGTCCCCCTCTTTTTTATTTATGTTGGGGAAAGAAAGCTTGTCGGCCCACTCTTTTCATTTGATTTAGTATTGTATTGACGTTAATTTATATATATGAGTGTGTTAGATACAAAATTATATATATTATATATATTATATATATATTATATTATTGTATTTTTATATATATGGCTTGGATTTTTATATATATGGCTTGATAATATATATATATAATATATAATATAAGGGGATTATTATATTTTTTTTGTATGTTTGTTCTATAAAGAGCACAAACCATTGAAATTATTTGTATTACATCAAGAGACCTTACCTACGTGAGATAACCACAGGTGCTTCACTGCGGGAGCAATACCATACCATGTGCATTCATTTTGGGGGATATGTAATGAGGGAAAAATGACATAATATATTCAACATATATTGGGGGGTAAAGGTAATTTATATTGGCAGGTATAAAAAATGGAGGTCAAAGTTAATGAAAAAATATAAAGTGGTATAAAAAATTTTAATGAGAAAATGGATACCTACAATATCTAGTGAAGATAGGGGTTTTTTAAATTAGGAAGATGTATTGGGTTCATATTGGTAGGGGGCTAAATAAAGTGATTTTTAGAGGTATTTATCAATATGTAGTCAAATTAGAGGTATTGTTTAGTATGCCATGAATGCATGTGATATGTTATAGGTTCTTTGAGTGAATCCCCCGTGGAGATAACTTATCTTGTTTCATCAAGAAGAAATATCAGATGATTTTGATTAGACCTTACCTTGTAAGAAGAGAGACCAATACATTTGAAAGTGAAAGGATTATAGGATAAGTCTTGATAGACAACTACTTATATTCTGTGTTCACAGTAAGAAAAAAACTCCTTCCAACTTATTGATCTGAAATGGGACACTAAAAGGCTTCTTGTCAAGCTTACAAGAACCTCTCCCACTCGAAAGCTTATATATTTCCAAGACCTTATGATTAACCAATTGCAGAATTAAAAAGTGCTTGAAATAGGTATATGCTTATGTTTGCCTTTAGACTGTTTGAGTGCTTATGTTCATTTGCTTAAAATGATATACATCATGTAACAGTAAAATAAGGCAACAATAAACATCATACACAAGACAACAATAAGATGTAGCAAATAAACAAACCATAAGACAACAAGCAT
The DNA here is from genome assembly GCA_000404065.3 of Pinus taeda. Lineage (NCBI taxonomy): Eukaryota > Viridiplantae > Streptophyta > Pinopsida > Pinales > Pinaceae > Pinus > Pinus taeda. Next base: position 124,427 of record APFE030317472.1, on the reverse strand, counting down.
AATATGGAGTTCACCCTGATATCTTGGGCTACGTCTCCTTGAGCTCTAGTCAACTCGATTAGACTCTTTTGGATTATCGTTGAAATCTTTTTACAAGCTCCACACTCAACTCCATTGGTTCACAACTGAAACTATGGGTTTAGAATGCCATCTTACCCCCGGTTGTCATCTGGACTTGACTCCTTCAGTCATTTATCTAAGCTTCTTGAGATTCTGGCTTCTCTGACTTCCTTAGAATTCTTTCAATTGTCTCGTGAAGGCCTTCTTCTATCTTCAACACACTCTGGACACCAGCAACCACTTGATCATTTGATCTGTTTGATGTTTTGCAGCTTCACTATGGCTCCATGGTTCTTAGAAGTCAATTGTGAACTCTTTGGCTCTAGCTCTTAGCTCTGGCTTTGGCACTTTCTCTGGCTCTCACGAGCTTCTCGGTTCGCTCAACCTCCAAGAGACCCTTTGTCAATTCTGCTCTCTACGTTATCTTTTGGCCTCTACATGCATTCTCAGCTATCTTCCAGTGACCTCTTACACAACCTTTGGTCAATGGTGCTCTCTATGTATTTGTAACACATTGGTTATAGTCATCCATCATGGGAAAACCACGCGTTTACATAAAAAAATCAGTTTCCCATTGCAATGAATTGGCAGGCATAGGAAACCCAACCGTTCAACCTTCCTCTTGCAAAAATAGCCAAATAATGTAATACACAACAAAACTGTCATAAATACCTGTTTTGAGCATTTAACCGGATCTCAAAATGCATACAATTGCATCTATATCACTGTCGGGTCCATCCTATCATCGCAAATTGCGTTCGCACAAGCGGGAGGTCAAGAAAACCAAATACAAAGGAATACATAGAAAGTCCAAAAACCTAGACTTCAAATATTATAGAATCACCCCTATAAACTTATTAGGTCCATCATCTTATCCCATTTTCAAGTTGCATGGTGAACTGGCCAAAAACTCCAATACTCGAATAATACACAGAAAATCCGAAAATCCAAATTTCAAAACTTATGAAATCGTGGTAATAATTCCCATCGGTTCCACCTTTTATCGGCATATCGCAAGTCGCAATCGCGATGTTCATTGACCCTGGTATCATGGGTTTGCTAATTGCCAATTGTCAATCATCGATATCGGCATATCATGATCGGCCCCATAGTTATATCGGCATATCGTAATATCATTGTCGTAATGGCCCCATGGGTCTTTCATTTGGTCATGTCGATTGTTGACCCGTCAATCAGATCCTGACCATTGATCCATGACCTCCTAATCCAACGACTGACAATCCATTTCGAGTGCATAACTTACACGGTGATTAAGTACCTAAAAAAGTGGTTTCCTCTCTCCTCCTTCATGCTACGTGTCGATCAATGTATGAGATCAGGTAGAGCCCATCCAATACCGCTTACTGCTTCAAGCCCGCCCGAAATACCATTTACTACCCTTCTTCCGGAACTCAAAAGGTTTAGTCTATTTTCCATAAATGTTTCGAGTCTGCTTGGCTACTACTACCCACATGCTTTATCTGAATTTTGATGCAAGACATGCTTGATAAAGGTTTAGCGCTTAACAAGTGTTTTTAGTGGATAATGGTAGAAATGCCTCTTTTTCCAAGGACAATCGCAATTTTCTTTTGCGATAACTTCTTCATCCGAGGTCCGTTTTGGTCCATTCAAATTGTAGTAGGTTGAGAATGAAAATATCTATGCAATGGGGTGATTTCCAATAGCATCCCTTGACTTTTTTTTTCCTCTGTGAGAAATACTTTAGACTTAGAAGTCTATTCTAGATCCATTTTGGATCACACCTTCCTACTAAAAAGAAATTTTGGTCTCCAAAAGACTGACATACTGATCTGAACAGTAAATGAGACTAACAACACCCTCTTCTTTCAGCCTCCATACACTTGCCTTGCATAGTGCCTCTGAACGAAAGCCTTTGACCACTCTCCTTCCTGGATGTGTTGGTCCTCTTGGGAAGAACTCTTTTCCTCATTAACTTCATGCAGAACTCCTGCTGAGATGGTCAGAGAAGGTAGTTTGAACTTCTCTACCTTGATCATTGATCCAAGGTCTCCCAAACCAATGTGAAGTTACATCTACTTCACAAAATTTTCATTTGTACATGTTTAACATGCTGTCAGCAACAACTGTTAACAAAAACAAAAATACAGACAACAACTGGATGGCATAAACTCCTGCTTCAACAAAAGAAACATATCTTCACATGTTGTGAACACCTCCATGTCTTACATCTGCATACAAATGATGGACTAGATAACAAACCCACAAAACATGCATTTAAAACAAATGACCCTTCAAGTCAAGCATGTATTTACATCTTTCTGCATGCTTTTTCAAAGATGAAACACTTCATCATTTTCTCTGTCTTGGAGACCAAATCAACTTTACTCAAGTCAATATTAACATTACTTGCATGTTTACAACAAAGGAATCAACCCTGCAAGTTAATTACACATACATGTTCAAATACAAGGAAATCATCAACATCCCTGTGTTCATGCACATCATTCTCATGCATGCAGTTCATCCTTCAACTTTCGCTTAAGCACACCATACTTCTGAAGCTGAAATGAACATAATGTTGTAGCAACAAAGTGAGTGTCCTACTCAACTTTTTCCATTCACCTTATTGGTAAAACCCTGCAACTTGCATTCCATTAAAAAAAGAAATGCAAATAGATGCATCAATAGACATGCAATCTTAATTGGATAAGAACTCTAACCATTTCTTACCAATCCATTTCAAAGGTCCTTCCTTTGTCTGGACATTAGCATTAACATGTGAATCATCTTGAAAAACATTAATCATGGAATCTTCCTTTCCATTCCTGTCATTCTCTCTTTCCACCTTCATAAAGTTTCGTGGAAGCATTTTTGGATTTAGATTCCAAAAACTTTCAAAAATGTGTCCTTTCTTATGGCAGTAAGTGCAACACATGGGCATCCTCTTGACAACATGATTTTCCTTGTCCAAAGGACCTTTGGCTCCTTGCTTCCTTTCCTTCAAAAGTTTCCTGTATGTGGTCATTCTCTTCCAACATCTAGAAACATTATGGTTATCCAAACAACAAAATGAACATGCAATTATTTTCCCATACTTATATGCAAATTTATCATGTTGAACATAATCAAAAGGAATATGATAAGAACAAGATTTATACCTTTCTCTTTCACCTTTAGTGCCTTCATGAGGAGGTGAATCAAATGAAGAAGTGGATCCCTTTGGAACACCGTCAATCTCTTCCAGGCTGTCAGAGTTTCCACAACTCTTTGGTTCAAGTGTATGCTGACATATACCTTCTTTCTGCAAAGTATGCTTCACACTATTGCGTTCCCCAAGAATACAATCTTCACAATCTTGAGGTAGAAGACCTGCAACGAAACTCCTTGGAATTGTTTCAATGGTCTTCATGGCAACTTTGGAACTCTCTCCTTATGACTTCCCATAGCCAAGACCCAAATACATAGGCCCTTCCTCAACCATTATTGGCTCAACAAAACCTTGTGCATGTTTTCCCAAGCCTTTTCCTTTATAGCGCATCTTGGACATTACCTTGGAACCTATGCCTCTGGTATGTTTTTCAAAAGAACCAATATAAGCATTCTTAGAAGAATTTGAAGACAAACAGGAATTGTTTACCTCTTCTTGAAGCTGATACTTGAATAAGGCTTCTTTGCCAACAAAGGCTTGTGTCTCCAACTCATGCATCCTCCCCGGGTTCATATTTGCAATATGAAGTTGTCTCTCTATTTCTTGCAATTTTTCAGAAAGCAACTGCTTCTATTCTTCCATGGAATTCAACTTCTCGCTAAGTATGTTGCTCTTCCTTCCATCTTCATACATTTCTCTCACCTTTTCCATCATGATAAACAAGTCTTGATTCATATCTTCATTGAAGGCTCTTCTGAAGAAAGGAGAATTTGAGGAATCACTTGTAGAAGTCGTCATTATGCCAATGAACAAAAGAACTTCAAATAAGATTAACAAAGATCTTATTCAAGCAATTTTTTGCAACAAACCTCTTATGCTTCAAGGATTACTTTGAGGTCATTTGGGCTAAGAAGAATGCCTTCATCCCTTCTCGTTCTTGTCCTCTCCTAGACTTAGCTAAAAACAACTTTCCCTAAACCTTTGTAAACTCAAACAATAGTCATTTTACAACCAATCAAACAAAAAAATCCTTGCTAATGTTTGAACACCTTTCAAGCCAACAAGCATATACTGGTATAATATCATTTGCATCATGATATAACTAGTTATGATATAACCTTCTTTGAAGGTGCAGTTAATCAAACTCAAACTCTGATACCACCTGATTTGAAATGGGGCACTAAAAGGCTTCCTATCAAGCTTACAACAACCTCTCCCACTTAAAAGCTTATATATTTCCAAGACCTTATGATTAACCAATTACGGAATTAAAAATTGATTGAAATAGGTGTATCCTTACGTTTGTCTTTAGACTGTTTGAGTGCTTATGTTCATTTGCTTAAACTGATATGCATCATGTAACAATGAAATAATGTACCAATAAACATCATACACATGACATCAATAAGATGCAGCAAATAAACAAACCACAAGACAACAAGCTTAATATGGAGTTCACCCTGATATCTTGGGCTACGTCTCCTTGAGCTCTAATCAACTCGATTAGACTCTTTGGGATTATGGCTAAAATCTTTTTACAAGCAACACACTCAACTCCATTGGTTTACAACTGAACCTATGGGTTTAGAATGCCATCTTACCCTCAATTGTCTTCACTCTGTAGAAAAATCTATGCTTCTATGGACTTGACTCCTTCAGTCAGTGCCCTGAGCTTCTTGAGCTTTTGGCTTCTCTGACTCCATCAGAATTCTTTCAACTATCTCTAGAATGCCTTCTTCTGTCTTCAGCACACTTTGGACACCAACAACTGCTTGATCATTTGATCTCTTCGCTATTCTACAGCTTCACTATGGCTCCATGGCTCTTAGAAGTCTGCTATGATTTCTCTGGTTCTCGCTCTGGCTCTCAGCTCTGGCTCTAGCTCTTTGCTTTGGCTCTCACAAGCTTCTGGGTTCACTCGACCTCCAAGCAACCCTTTGTTAATTCTACTCTCTATGTTATCTTTCGTCCTCTGCGTTCATTCTCAGCTACCTTCCAGTGACCTCTTAAGTGACCTTTAGTCAATGGTGCTCTCTATGTATTTGTAACACATCAGTTACAATCCTTCATCATGGAAAAACCACGCGTTTCCATAAAAGAATCAGTTTCCCATTGCAATGAATCGACAGGCATAGAAAACCCAGTTGTTCAACCTTCCTCCTGCAAAAATAGCCGAATAAGGCAATACACAGGAAATTTGTCGAAAACACATGATTGAAGTGTTTAACCAGATCTCAAAATGCATTCAATCACATCTATATCCCTCTCGGGTCTGTCCTATCATCACAAATCACAATCGCACAGGCACGAGGTCAAAAAAACCCAAATACAAAGGAATACATAGAAAATTTGAAAATCCGAACATCAAATATTATAGAATCATCCTTTTAAATCTATCAAGTCTGCCATCTTAGCTCATTTGTATGTTGCATGGTGAAATGGAGAAAAAACCCAATATTTGGATAATACACAGAAAATACAAAAACTTGGATTTCAAAACCTATGAAATCAGGCTGATAATTCCCATAAGTTCCGCCTTTTATCAGCATATCACAAGTCACATTCCTGATGTGCATTGGCCCTAGTATCGGGGGTTTGCGGATCACCGATCACTGATTGCCAATATCGGCATATCGCTATCAGCCTCACCTCTATATCGGTATATCACAATGTTGCTATCACAATGGCCCCGGGGGTCTTCCCTTTATTCATGATGATCACTGTCCTATCGATCAGATCTTGACCGTTGATCTACGACCTCTAATCCGACAGCTGATAGTCCATTTCGGGCGCATAACTTAAATGGGGATTGACCACCTGAAAAAGTGGTTTCCTCTCTCCTCCTGCATACTACGTGTTGACCAATGTATGGGATCAGGCAGAGCTCATCCGATACCACTTACTACTTGAAGCCTACCTGAAATACGACTTACTAACCTTCCTCTGGAACTCAAAAGGTTTATTCTATTTTCCACAAATGTTTCGGGTCTATCTGGATGCTACTATCCACATGCTTTATCGAAATTTCAATGTGAAACACGCTTTATAAAGGTTTAGTGCCTAACAAGGGTTTTAGTGCATAAGGATAATATTAACCCTTTAGGCCACATTTAATAAAAAAATTCCTCCTTTTCTAAGGATAATGGCAAATTTATTTTTGTGATAACTTCTTCATCTGAAGTCTGTTTTGGTTCATTCAAATTGTAGTAGATTTAGAATGAAAATATCTATGCAATGGGACTATTTCCAAGAGCAGCCCTTGACTTCCATTTTCCTCTCTGAGGAACACTTTAGACTTAGAAGTCTATTCTAGATCCATTTTGGATCACTTATGGTTGTGATTGTCCTAATATTTACCAAAGATAGTGGAAAACACATGATCAAAGGAGATGGAAGACCACTATCTTTTTATGGTCATTCCACTATCAATCAAACCAATGTAGAAAGTTTTATTCTTTCAACAATAAAAAGATTAGTGTTTGTCTATATATATGACAGGTCCCTTGAGGTGATTATTCAACTTGATTAAGATGAAAAGGGGAGGTGGTGCTCGTTAAGGGGAGAATCTCATTAGATCCATATCCATGTATGTGTAGTTACTAGATGATAAGTTGATAATTTTTTTAATATATATCTACATCTCTATACATACATACATACATACATACATACATACATACATACATAGATATATATATATATATATATATATATATATATATATATATATTATATATATATATATATATTCACATTAGTAACTAATTTAATCAATTAGTAAAAGAACTAAAAAAAAATAAAATAACAAATAAATGGTCACATTAATTAACTTTAATTAATTAAATAAATTTTCTTTATAATATTAATTATGGTTATTAAAGGAAGTAATTTGATGCTAGAAATACATTTGGGGGTTACAAGTATTGTGTTACTACACTTTTTTCGTCGTTGATGGGAAATGATTTAGTAGATCGATGGTGATTTTCTCATTATCAGAAACGATCATTTACAAGTATATAAAAAAGAAAAATTACACCTATCATTTTGTAAACATGTATGAGCAAAGCAAGAATTTGCAAGGTCCTAAGTTGCGCTAATAAGTCTAGTGTGCCATGTATATATTTAAGTTTTTTATAATGGTGAGGATGTAAGGAAATCAAGTTCAATGAAGGTAAACCCAAGGGCCACTCCCTCAAAATATCCCCCTACGATTACTATCAATTGCTATCATCTTTCCCTCCCTAGAGGGGATTAAAGACACATTAAGACGGTGCTAACGAACTAAGGTGGAAGTAGAACAACCTACATCAAGGGCAAGCATCCCTGAAGTATCGAGAGACTCTGATAAAGGAGCTCCAACCAAGGAGGTTAATAGAGAGCTCCAGAAGATCCATCTCCCATAGTTTGCGAGAGCTATCTCGGTGAACGACCATAAGCCTTATTAGAGGAAATGAGAATTGGTTTCACACTAATAGAGTATTCTTCCAATTCAGAAACTAATATAGTGATAGTCCAAATCAAAGATAGAGCCCTAAATTAGTGGAGTAACATGGAGAGACAACTGCACCTGACTCCTAACACATTTACTTGGGAGTTATTTGAGGAAATATTTGGGAAGAAGTACCTAACAACATATTATGAAGATTAGTAGGTAGGAGCCTTTCATGCTTTAGTATAAGGAAACACATGGTAGAGGAATATGATATTAGATTCATGGAATTAGTCAAGTATGTCTCCTACATGGATAGTGATTAGTGCCCAGCAGATCGTTTCATCTATGGATTGAACCCTAAGATTATGGAAATGGTCCACATGAACCCTAAGATTAGGGAAATGGTCGATATGTGGAAACCATCGTCAGTTGCATAAATTGTTGAACATTTTTGCTGTGTGGAAGAGCACTTGAATCGTGGAAACAGAACCATTTTTCCACAACAATAAAGGTTTATGGGAAAGGCCCCTCTTATCTTCTCTAGGGGAGGAAGCTCGAGGCCACTACCATACAGAAACATGGTTGTACATAGAGCAATAACAATAGGGATTTCAATGGTTTCTAGTGCAAATTCAGGGACTCGTGCAAATCTAGGTCATATGCAAGGAGCCACAAGCAGGTGGAGGGGTCTCATGGAAAGGAGATCTTCCCAAGAACTCCACAAAATTCTATTCAAATTCTACTAAGAATCACTTGTTGCGGACGTGGGGGACCTCATTACTAGTGTGACTATCCTAAGCTACAAACTGGTAACAACCATAGAGAAAGAAAAGAACCAATTGGAGTAGTGGGAATTGACCATCATATGTATGAAAGACTTGATAACCAACAAGTTGAACACCAATCCACCATCGTAGAGACCTCATGTATGATAAAATATGTAAAATTTAAAATTTTGTTTGATTCAAATATTGCTAATTATTTCATTTCACCAGTTCCATTAGAAAAATGTGGTTTGGTAGCCTATGAGAATTATGTCATTAAAAAAGTTGAAATGGATCCTAGGATAAAACAAAAAATATCACCTAGTGTTTACCAATGTCAGGTAGACCTCATGGTGTGTACTGATGAGCCCCGGAATTGGGTAACTTATTGGGCTCATTTTTCCTAATTGTTCTTGATCAATCCACCATTTTTCATAGTTTATGCATGTTTTTTGAGTATGTTTATGTTAATTGAATGAATGAGGGTGGTCACTTTACCAAGAAGGCTAATACGTGGTTATTTCAGGTTTTTAGACAAATTTTGGAACAAAGCCGAGCAATTATGAGCTAGATGAAAGCCAAGAATGAAGGGAAAAGGGTGAGGATTCGTAGGGAGGATGTCTCTTGCATTAAATTTCCTTTCCTCGAAATCTCCACCCTCAACTCGAAGCTCAGCAGGCCACCAAAATGAATCCTAAAGGCAGCCGAGCAGCTTGGTGAAAAGTGATTGTTTACTGGCAGTTGGAGCAGCCGAGCCCCTTGAGTTAAGGAGGGCTGTTGAGGCCCCTCGTAGGCATAAATAGGAAGGCTTTCAATCTTCGTAGTTTACTTTTTGGATTGTTGTTATTTTGCACTAGGGTGCTACTATTTTCTCAGCTCATTTTCGTAGCTGCTGTTGTATAAGTTTCTTATGAACATGGCTATTTTTGAGTAATGGAAAGCAACTTAGTTTGGTACCAGTTCTGAGTTTCTTTAGGAGCCTACAGCTCTTGGGGTTGGGCCCAACCCAAGTGCCAAGGCATCCTTCATGTACTGTTATTTGTTTTTATGTCTTTGCAAATTATTTCCTTTTAAGTAGATCAACAACTTGCTGGTTATATAGATCATGGTTGCTAATTAGATAGGATTTTTATGTTCAGATTTAGTTGATAGATTAGTAATAGGGGAGATATCTAGAAAAACTCCATCAAGCACCTCTGATCACACCTCTCCCTCAGTGGGATCATGTGCTGGGACAAAGGTGACATTGCTGCCAACAAAAACATTGTCTTTGCTTCACCATGCAAATAGTAGTGTTGGATTCTTAGTTGCCGAACTTGATATCAGTTTTGATTGCACGCGTAGGGTTATGATTGCTTCATTGCATATTTATTTCATCTTATTCCATTGCAATTAAACTTCTGTTCCATTTCTCTGCTATTATCTAGGTCAGAATAGATTAACGTACCAAGGTCTTTGATTTTCCAAGTGTTTGGTTGTCCAGTTTGAAAAGCAACTTTCAGAGCACCTGTTTTCCATCTTTATTTACCCATACTCCATCAAATCCACCAAATTCACCCTCTACTTAGAGCCTTGGCCTCGCATTTGTCACATTCGTTCACTTTGCCCTGATTTTCATCCTTTTTGTGCAACATCGTTCTACCTCTCCTCGAACAAATCCAACCATCCTTGCCACTCCTCAACTCCATCTACCAAGTCTTGAACTTCCCTACACCCCTATATCACCTCCATACCCATCCCTTCATATTTCTTTCTCCATCCATCCCCCAAAATCCCATTTATGAACATCCTGTAGAAAATTACAGACATCCTGTAGAAATTCCAGAACATCCTGTAAAACCCCTGCAGACTTCCTGTAGAAGCTCACAAAAGCGGTTTCTTGATAGCCAAACTCTGTGGAACTCTATGGAAGGGTGCTAGGGACCCGTTAGGCCCTATTTGAGCCTTCCCTACCTCTTGCAAGCATTTCCTCTTGCCGATCCACCTCTGCACAGTAAAAAACAATGAAAGCACATGCATGATAATTCTGACAACTTATTCAAAAATACAAAAAGAGGTTTTCTTCAGAAAGAAGTAGCTTAGACACATGTATTTTACCTTCCTAGAAGTAATGGCATCTATTTTAGTAGCTTGCATCCTCTTTTTCGCATCAGTAGTGCTAGCTGGTAAAATTAGGGTTTGCTAGGGTTCGTGTTTTCTTCCATCTTTTCAATTTCTTCCTACAAGTATATTAGCTTCCTTTGAGTTAGATTTCATCCATTAGTTAAAAAGCTTCTTCTCGAGCTCATAGAAGTTGGCTTAAGCCCCTAGCAGACTTGTGCTAGCTGACCAAGTGACAGCTGTGGCAAGAGCTAGTACTTGTGCATACAGCACTGTTGCTTCCAAGTTTGTTACGAACTACCGGGTTGATATAAAGTAAAGAAGGGAGTTCCAGGAGTTGCAACATTATTGCTACAATACTGGAGCCCACCATTCTTTTTGGCGTCGTTGCCGGGGAAGTGTCAAAGTATTTGTGATTGTTGCTTTTCTTCTATTTTCTACCACAACCTTCTTTTTAGTAGTTTATTTCATTTCCATTCTCCAATCTCATTTCCGCAAAAATAGACTAGACATTTCTTGCTTTCCTAGAATAGAATTTCAATTCTGTAAGTGTAGAGTAACATTTTAATTCCGCAATTTCAATTTCACAAGCATAGCCTAGCATTTCATTCCTGCAATTTCATTTCAGCAAAATAGATTAGTTCTTTCTTGCTTTCATTTCAATTCCGCATTTTCATTTTAGCAAGATAGATTTTATATAGTTACAATTCAATCTATTTTCAGTTTTGCAGGTACAAGAAGAAAAAACAAAAGCAGCCAAAAAACTTTCATTTCATGCCTCGTAGGAACAGAGACAATATCGAAAAATTCGTACCCAACACCTCCACCACATCACTGAGTCACCCTTCTCTCTTCTTTGGTGGCCGTGATCTAGACGAACCTATAAGTGAACCCCCTGAGATATACAAAGATCCTATAACAGAAGAAGAGCAAGAGAACATCCCTCTTGAGACCATGGCTGAACAAAGAAACGGTATAGGAGATAATGAGAGAATAAAAGGTGCCTTTCCCATCCAACAGACCAATGGGGACATGAAAATGAAGAACATAAGTCCCTTAGCCTTACTTCACTTCCATGAATTGACCACTGAGGACCCTGATACCTTCCTGATTGAGTTTGTTGTACTTTGTCGAACTTATGACTATACCAAAGATGAGAAAAAGTTGAAGATCTTTCCTTCTACCCTAAAGGATGCAGCACTACGTTGGTTCATGAGGTTACCTAGAAATAGTATCACCACTTGGGCTCAGATGCAACAAGCCTTTAACCACAAATACCGGGACTAGTGCAGGTCTAAAGAAACGAAGGGAGAAATCTTTCAGATGACCATGGGAAATGATGAGTCTTTTAAAGACTACGAGGAAAGGTTCCAACTTAGTTATAAACGGGCCAGGTGCACACTTGACCATGAATCTCTAAAGTTGGTTATGCTCCGAGGAGTTGCTGAGGACCTTCTAGACACCCTTCACTTGCTAGCTAGAGGAGACATCTACCGACTACCCTATGAGGACATAAAAACTGTGTTTAGAAACCATTCTAGGGAAGCCCAAAAAAGAGGTAGGGGGAATCCACTTTCAGCTAGTAGCATGATCTCCAAGCATGATTTTGCTAACCAAATGGAAGACCTCAAAAGTGAGATGAGACAGACTATTTCCATGCAACTTGATATTTTCCGAATCCAACAAAAGAAAGAGGAAGCTGAGACGGCTTTGGCCATTTTCCATACTATATGTACGAAGAAGCACCCTAAGAATGAGTTTCCATTGCACTCAGTAGAGGTATGCTTCGTTTGTGAGGAAGCCCACCCCACAAACCAATGCCCAACCTTACCTAGATTTAAAGCCATGTACCTAGGGACTAAGGAAACCACTGAACCTCTCTACTTCCTCAACCAAAGGATGTCGCATGGGCCCAAACCTTACCAGCAGGGGATACAAGGGACATCCCAAGCTTATTATAGCCCCATTCAATCTGCTCACATACCTTATTGGGGTCCCCCTGCTCATCCTTCCTGGTCCACACCTCCTCCGTGGTCTTATCCATCTCAATACCATAATCAACCTACTGCTCATTCATTTCCCTCACATGTCCAGCCTCAGCCTCAGTGGAATTCACCTCAGCAGGGGTGGAGGCCCCAATACAACTCTCTTCCTACCATTTTTCCTCCACCACCAAGTCAACCACAACCATTACCTCCTCCTCCTCCAAGACAACCCTAGATGCCTGTCCAAACGAACCCAAACCCCAACAACAGACAGGCCCAAGAGGTATACACTAGGGAGACAACATGTCCTACCTATGTTGTGGAGATCCAGGAGATCAACCTGTGATCTGGGAAGGTCCTTCCAGATCGCCAACTTCCTCCCCCAGAGGATGAGGAAGAAAAATAGGAAAGTGAACCCAAAGCCATTCCACCCTTTCATGAGCAACTAACAGCAACCACGCAACCAAACCCAGAGGAGACTGAGCTTCTGGGAGAACTTAAGCAGTTTTGTGTGAAAATACCCCTTCTCTAGGCCATAAAAGATGTATCGATATACAACAAATTGATCAAGGAGAGATGTTTTAGGAACACAGGCAGGCGCAAGAGAGATGCCCAGACTATCAATGTCATAGGACAACTGTCCAATCTGATGTTAAGGCAAGTAATCTGTCCAAAATATTTTGACCATGGGAGTCCTGTAGTTGATGTCCGCATCAATGGCACAATAATCCCCCATACCTTGATTGATCTAGGGGCTACCATTAATGTGATGACCAAGGACACTATGCTTAAACTCAACCTTCAGAGTTCCTTGAGAAGACCTTGATAGTGTTGTAGTTAGCAGACCGCTCCACCGTGACTCTCGAAGGGATTGTGGAAGATGTCTTGCTCTCTGTTAACTCTTGGGAGTACCCTGCAGACTTCTTGGTCCTTCAACCAAAGGAGAAACTCACTGGATACCCCCTCATTTTTGGTAGGCCTTGGCTAGCTACTGCAGATGCTTACATCAGTTGTCGAGTTGGAAGCATGACATCAAGAATGGGCCTATGTCTAAGCAGCTAGTCCTCTATCCTCCTACCCAACCTCTGCTAGAATATGCCTTACCACTCTGGTTGGAAGAAGGAGATGAGGATTAGGTCTACTCTGCACCTTTGTGCATAATAGAAACCACCAGGGGATGCTCTCAAACTGAGGATGACTTGATTGAGAATTTGATTCAAAATCCACCTCTCAGTGCACTGTCATTAGAAGAGTTGGTGGAAGATACCCAAGCCAGTGCTTTAGTGGACCTCTGTGTGACTAATTCCACCTCTCCTAGAGTTAAGAATGTGGAATTGGGCCCTAAAAGAACCTTGAAGATCAAATCCTCCTTATCTCCCTCCCAGGAGGAGTTGTGTAGCTTATTGAACAACCATTTGGATGCTTTCGCTTGGAGCTACAAGGAGATGAAAGGAGTCCACCCGTCGGTCTGTACCCATCACATCTACATTAAAGAGGATTGTGAACCAGTCAGGCAGCCTCAGAGGAGAATGAATCCAGCCCTTAAAGACATCATCAAGGAAGAATTACAAAAATTGCTGGATGCAGGATTCATCTACCCTATCTCTGACAATGAGTGGGTTTCACCTCTAGTTCTTGTGCCCAAGAAAAATGGGAAGTGGAGAATCTGTGTAGATTACCGAGAACTTAACAAAGACACCAAGAAGGACCATTTCCCTTTGCCTTTCATAGATCAAGTGTTGGATGGACTAGCAGGGAAGAAGTTCTTTTCTTTCCTAGATGGTTTTAACAGGTATAACCAGATTCAAATCAGCCCGGAGGACCAAGATAAAACAACCTTCACTTGTCCATGGGGTACCTTTGCCTACCGGGTCCTTCCCTTTGGGTTGTGCAACGCTCCTGCCACTTTCCAAAGAGAAGTATTGAGCATATTTGCTGCACTAGTTCATGATTCGGTGGAAATCTATATGGATGACTTTACTCCTTATGGGTTCAACTTCCAAGAAGCATTGACTAAGCTGGGAAAAGTTTTAGCCAAGTGTACTGAGATGAACCTGTCCCTCAGTCCTAAAAAATGTGAATTCTTGATGACTGAAGGGACTGTGCTAGGTCATACCATTTCTCAGCAAGGATTACAAGTAGATCCTAACAACATCGCTATCATCTAAAAGGTTCCACCTCCTCAAAAGGTCAAAGATGTTCAAATTCTGGGCTTGGCCAAGTATTATAAAAGATTCATTAAGGATTTCGGTACAATCGCTTCACCATTGTTTAGTCTCTTAGGGAAAGATGTTGAGTTTAAATGGATTGATGACTGCTGAGGGGCTCTGGATGAGTTGAAAGATAAGTTGGTGTCCGCCCTAATCTTGAGAGGTCCAAACTGGGCCCTACCATTCCACATCCACACTGATGCCTCGGAAAAAGCCATAGGGGAAACCTTAGGACAAGTTGAGGAGAAACTTCGATATGCCATATACCTTGTTAGCAAAAACCTATCCAAGGCAGAGATGAACTATACTGTAACCGAGAAGGAGTTCCTGGCCGTAGTCCATTCCCTAAACAAGTTCAGACACTACATCACTGGTTATCAAACATTCATACACACAGATCATGCTGCAATTATATATTTAATGAATAAGCCTGATGTGAATGCTCGTATCATTATATGGTTACTTTTGTTGCAGCAATTTGATTTGAGTATCGCTGACAAGCCAGGTAAGGAAAATGTTGTTGCTGACTTCCTATCTAGATTGGATATTCCTACAGGTGAAGAAGGGATAGTGGATGACCAGATGTTGGATGAACACTTGTTTGCTATCTCAGTACTCTCTCCATCATTTGCTTATATAGCAAATTACTTGGTCTTAGCACAGTTCCCTCTGCATCTATCCACAAAGGAGAAAAGCAAAATCGTGACGAAGGGTGCCCCATTCACCTAGATTGGGGGCAACCTGTTTAAACTTGGCCCAAATCAGATCCTGAGGCGTTGTGTTAGGGAAGTGGAAGTCTTTGACATCCTCCTAACCAGTCACGATGGACCCTGTGGAGGCCACTTCGCAGCGAAAATGACTGCCTTCAAAATTCTACATGCAGGCTACTATTGGCCTACTCTTCATCAAGATGTCAGAAGATACATCTGCCAGTGTGACCAATGTCAGAGAATGGGGAAACCGACTCCAAGGGATGAAATTCCCCTCCAACCTCAAGTGACCTTCGAGCCATTTGAGAAGTGCGGCATGGATTTCGTGGGTCCTATCAATCCTCCTTCAAAGCAGAGGTCTTACATCATTATGTGCACCGACTACCTGACAAAGCAGGTAGAAACAAAGGCAATCAAGGTAGCGACAGAAGCGAAAGTAGCTGAGTTTTTAAGGGAAAATATCTTCTACAATTTTGACTACCCAAGAGAGTTAGTCGCCAATCAAGGAAGTCAGTTCACCTCTAACTTGGTTGAAGACCTGCTTGCTCATCACAAGATCAAGAACAAAACTTCCACCCCGTATCATCCACAAGCAAATGGGCAGATGGAAGTCACTAATAGAGCATTGGAAGAGATTTTGACTAAGGTGGTGAGCAGGAGCAGAAAGGATCAGATCACCTTGTTGAGGCCACTTGGGCCTACACCACCACTTGGAAAGCTACAACAAGATTCACACCTTATGAGCTGGTCTACGAGAAGAAAGCTTTGTTGTCAATAGAGATTGAATACAACACATTGAGGGTGGCATCTCAGCTGGACTTAGATCTCAGCCATGCTCAACATGAAATATTACTATAGCTAAATAGATTAGATGAACAGACAAAGCAGGCCCTCCTCCACTCAGAAGTAGTTCAACTACAGAGGAAGATATGGCATGACTGGCCCCTCAATGAAAATCAATTCCAGCCAGGAGGTTGGGCATTGCTGTATGACTCAAGGTACAAGGATTTCAAAGGGAAGCTGAGGACAAGATGGATAGGACCATATGCAGTGGAGAAATGTAATGGCAATCGTGCAGTCCTTTTCAGAGCCATCGATGGAGAAGCCATCCCCATACTTGTCAATGGGCATCGATTGAAAATCTATAGGAAACCTCTTTCAAGGCGGGAGTTCATCAAAAATTTGGAAAAATCAGTGCTGGTAGTGGAGCAGAGCTCTACCCCTATTCCACCCAAACTTTGATCATAAAAAAGAAATAAAAAAAAATAGAAATAAAAAGATCCTTGAGTGAAAACCTTTCTGAGGCACCCAGGGCAGACAGTGAGGGTGAAAACCTCATGGAGGCGCCCCAGCTGTCTCTAGAGAAAAAAAGGTGGAATAAAAAGATCCTTGGGTGAAAACCTCTTTGAGGCGCCTAGGGTAGATAGCAAGGGTGAAAACGTCATTGAGGCGACCTAGCTGTCTCATCAAAAAAAGAAAAAAAACAAAAAAAAAAAGAAGGAAAGAGAGAAAAAAGAGAAAGAAAAAAACAAGAAAAAAACAAAAAAAAAAACATGACTAATCTCTGTGAAGTAATTGCAAGTTGCAGGGAATACATTACAAGAAAAGAGTGGCATGCAAAACAAGGGTAGGGGTTCGTACCAAGTGTTATCACTGAAAATATTTCAAAGGAAAAGGGTAAGGTAAGGGAGAATTGGTCTTGGTTATTCTCAAGTTCCTTTCATGCATAAGAAGCACTTGGCAAACTCAGGGTCAGCATACATCAGAGTTCTTTGAAGGCTCAAGCAAGGCATGTAAGTTTTGAACAACTTCATGGTAGATGGAAAGGACATTTCAAGCAAAGGTAAGATCAAGAGAGTTGAATTTTTGACTTGAAGCTGTGTTTTTAAAATCACACAGCAGTTTCATAGCGCGCTACGAAACTGCTGTAGCTGCACCTTATGCTTTCATGGACCAATGTTGAAAGACAAAGGCAAATATATTTGAAAGGAAGTTTATGAAGATGATCATTATTCATAGCTATTTTTGTTCATGATTCTTAAGGCAGCTTCAAAGAGGTTTTGGGTCAAGTCTACAGTGTATGTAAAACAAGATAATCCAATGCAATTGCATGAAGAACAACCGGGGTAACTGAAGCAACCTTTTTCAGGAGAAAAACTGTTTTAAGTAGTCAACTTCCAGGAGGTCTCCAAAGCAACTGAAAGAATATTTTGGAAAATTGAAAGATTTTTTTATTCCTAACATACTAAACTAGAAAAACCTCTTTCAGTTTCTTCAAATTAATTATGAGCTGGGAGAAATGGGTGATTAAACTTGCGCTACGAAACTGCTGTAGGTGCAAGTTTTTCACACGCATATTTCTCTGTTTTACACCTGTTTTGCAAAGGCCCATTCTGGGAGGTAAGGACGGTGTTTCAAAAATCCAAGAGAGGTTTTTGTTCAAAATGGATTGGTTCACAAAAGCCTCCTTCAGTTTTTCCAAATATGGTTTATGTGAGAAGTTATGAGCTCTGTCCCAAGACCCATTTTTCAGCCAAAACAGAGCAAGGGACAGTTTCCTAATTTCTAGGAACAACAAAAGGATCGATTCTGGATAGCTGGAGAAGTATTTTAAAAAACCAAGAGAGGTTTTTGTTCTAGACATCCTGGACTACAAACACCGCCTTAATTTTCGAAACATGTGTCATGGTTGAGGAGATAAAGGCTCTGTCCCACGAGCCATTTTCAGGGATCCTAAACCTAAAAACAGGGAAACATGTTCCCTAATTTCTAGGGTTTGTCTTCAACAGTCAGATGATCACGTGGGAGGTTTCATCAAATTCGACTTCTTGAGGTTGCAAGTTCTCAAATAATGCTTTAAATGCTTAGATAAGGTTGTTGTAATCATGATAAGGAGTTACACTCCTAGTTGTATTAGGTCACTAGCAAGCCTAGTTTACAGCTAGTTCTAATTAATGGTTTGTTTTATGGTTAGAATAGGTGTCACTGATGGAAAATTCAAATTCTCTTGTTGATGGATGATGGAATCTCAATCAGATAGAATAAGAAATCTATATATAGCTGAAGCAGCAATTTAATCAGGGTTGGAAACTTTATGAAAAGGATGGTATTTGGCTTATGTAAGACTCTGTTTCAGTAATACATGTTTGGCTTTACTTCTCAGGATTCATGAGGGATTTTTTATGTTCAGAATATGTGATGTTGTCCTTTTATTAATTCTTTCAGTGGTATGGATGTGTAATCACTCAGAATTCACTAGATGTGCTCTGACTTCCTATATACATTCATAAACTGTGTGGTCCTATATGAGTTTTATGTTCTGAATATTTAAATGCTGAATGCCCTGAATTCTATGTAAGGTTGATTTCATTGTTATGTTGAGGTGTTGTTGACTCCATAAGCCCAATGAATAGTTCTTTAATGTGTTTCCACCATTCATATCTTTCACAATTGTTCTATAAGAGTTAGCCATCTTATCTTTAATAAAAATCATTAATCCATTAAGAGAGAGCCCTCTCAGGTTGAGGAGGCTAAGCCTTAGCCTAAAGTAGCTTTGAAATAGTTACTTGAGGTCTTCCTGGTCTGCAGCCTTCCAGGGTCTGATTTTGAGATAACATTTTGGTGCATCTGTCGGGAGTCTGAAGGTTATTCATTCCCGAAATCAAGAGGCTGAACTTCTGAAGGTAGCAGGAGCTCAGACATCATTTTGAGCCTGCAAAACTACCTTGGCGACTCCACACATCGAATAACAAATTGGAAGGTGACTCCACTGCTAGAAGATCAGTAGCTTGATGAAGTTCCAAGATGAGTTGCACTGCAAGAATGAATGCCAGGTATTCTCCTATGAATCGGTCTCATATCCCTGGTTTTCCAAATCCTATGCCAAAGGTTGATTGGTTAGAGGATCTTCCGATATTCAAAGATGAAAAGAAAGACAATGTTGCTCTTCATTTGGTTAGGTTTCATATGCATGTACGCAGTCTTAAGGTTTACTTCCCTGAGGATTGTCTCATGAGGATGTTTATGACCACTTTAGAAGGAAAAGCATGGTCTTGGTATAAAAGCTTGGAAAATGGTTCAATATATTTGCTTGCTAGTTTTCATGATGAATTCTATGAGATGTATAAAGAATGTCATCCTTCCTTATTGTTGCTCAAAGATTGTTGTAGACATTCTTTAAGTCTTATTCAGTGATTGGAGGATTGTTATGGTGATGATGAATTTATGGATGAAGAAATTTTAGAGGCCCTTCATAACAATGCATTTCAACACCAAGAAGAAATTATAACATCCCATGAAATGCAACATGAAAATCAGCAAGGGTTTACTTATGAAAACCATGTTCAATCCTCTGATATTGATGTAGAGGTGCAGCAATTTTCTCAATATTTGAATCATAAAGAGTATGAAATTGATTGCAAACCCCATGAAGAAGTACTAGAAGATAGCTTTTATAATCTTCAGGCAGAGGAAAAGATGGTTCATGTTTGTAATTCCTTGCAGCAGCTTGCATCAAAGAATGATCTTTATAATGAAGAAAATTACATTGTTTGTGGGCATCATGTAGAAAGGCAGTTGGACATCACATCAAAGGGGTCTTGTGTCATTGAGAATCAGTTGTCTGAAGAGGTAGAATGTTATGATGATCATCAAAATAATCATGTCTTCTTTGACCCTATAAGTGAATACATGGCAAAGCTTTGCACACCAATATTTCATTTTCATTTTCATTATGAAGATCATATACATTATAAGTTGATTTGGTCATCTCATTATGATGGTTATTTTGAAGTTGAATGTAGTCAAGAGCCTCCAATATCAGAAAGGACAATTGATTGGCTTTATTGGAAATATCATGTTGCCTGACCTAAAGTGGAAATTGCAGCTAGTAGGTAGGTAGGAATATGCAAATAAGCTCAAGGTTGACTG